>JAQHUG010000073.1:5541653-5589850 GCA_028555095.1 Dicrostonyx torquatus
ACGTGCTCACATCCCATTTATTCCCTTCACCTTTATTCCTCCCCATGCCCCGCCTTCTCATTCTGCGTTCAGACTATGATCTGGCATTCCTCTTTGCCTGCTGACACCAGCAGTTCTGGAAAGAGGCTGGAGAATTCAGACAAGATCCTTGAGGTCTTCTGACAACATTACAGACTCTGACTGGCAACAACAAGGCAGGACAGCTGTATATATGTTCTTCAGACCAGAGCTTACCACCTCCCTCCTCTGGAAAGATACAAGCCATATACCCTGCACCAAGGATGCTTGCAAAGCTCCAATGTCACTGTTGTATACCAGGCTGGTCACATGACAACCAGTGGCATCCCTCATTCCGTGAAAGCCATAGATGTCGGTGGACTGTTTTTAAGGAAGACAAATAGGAATCAGGTCCAGGAGACAGAAAAGCTGATTTCAACTGACACGAATTCATCAGGACTTCTATTTTCATTTTAAAAAGTCAAATTTATAATAAATTCAGATGTTAAGTTTTTATCAGATTTGGATTGAAACATCTCCATCTTCGTAGACCTCTCCACACTGGCAGCTAACGTCTCATAGAACAGTATATTTAGAGTATTTTTTGAGAAAAAAAAATGTATTGATTTCATTAAGTCATAAACCTTAAAAAAGAAAGCCTCATGATAAAAACACTGACAATTCTGAGAGAGGGAGAACTTCTATGTTTTCAGTGTCAAAGCCATAGATAAGCTGCCCACACTCCTGATAACAAACCCTCGCCTTGGTCGCTTTCATACACAGCTCTAATGGGGCAACAGAGACAACAATGACAGCAGCAAAAATACAGGAGAGTCCATGGGGAGTGAAGGAGCTTGGAAAGGGGATTATCTGGGGTAAGAAGAGACAAGATATTGATTAATGTGATAAAAATACATATACATTACATAAATGTATAGAAATGTCATAATGAAAGCCACTATTGTATACAGCTAATACAAGCACTAAAAATAAATAAGAAAAAAAGAAACAATACAAAGGTTAGAAACAAAAGTAAACAAATAGTAAACAACAACAACCAAATGTCTAGTCATTCAAAGTGATCTCAGAGCAAGCAAGCGCGAGCCAGCTGCAGCCATTGTGCAATTCTTCATTATTTACAGTCTCCAATGGCCAGGCACAGGTGAGTACATAAAGGGAATAGGCTCGCTATATACAATGGAATATCATTCAGCGTAAAGGAGAACAAATCCAAGCCATTTGTAAGAAAATGGGTAAAACGAGTGCAGATCATATTTCACAAAATGAGCCAATCTCAGAAAGTCGGGGATCACACACTTCCTCTCAAATGTGGCATCTAAAAAAAGTCTTTGCAAACTAAAATAAAGATGAGTAGAGAAAAGGATTAGAACCAGGGAGAGTGGGAATAACTATAAACAAAAGCAGTATTACCAGAACACACTATATATTAATAGGGAAAAATCTCCATGAAGGCCATTTTTTATTTAACTAACAAATACTATTAAGAAATCAATTTTGAAAACCCGCAAATAAAACTCTATTAACCTGGATCAATTGCCCTCACTGATTTTTTTTTTTCATTAAGCATAGTTGAACACATGCTCTGTATGGGCACAGAATAAGGCCTTAGAAAAGGACAAATTAGATATCATCTCCTAGCCATGCACAATCCTAGCTATGACACACACATGTCACCAGACAGCTCATGGAGAAGGGTGAGGGAGTAAACGCTGGAATCTTAGGGAGTGGAAAGACCTATCTCACACAGAATAGACCAGGGAAGAGTCAGACACTGTGCCGAACACCCACTAGCCCCTCCCCCCCCCACAGTCATGGTGTGGCATTCGTCTGTTTCTGATAACCTCCTTTGCAATGCTTGGGTTACATGGCACTCAAATATTTATGTTTATTCAACAAAGATGACTGAAGGGCTAAATCAGTTACAGATGCATAGCTATAAAATCTTTCTAATTTGAACTCATTCACAAATCAAAGCCCAGAAGTCCGCTCAGATTCAGATGAATGCGAAGATGCGGAAGACAAGTTTCAAGATAGAACCAACAGGCTTCCTGTCACATGCTGACAAGGCTTATTAGACCTACCTCATTAAAATTTTGTAAAGTGAAAACATATCTCAAATGTGTAAATATTAATGATCATAAAAATATTTACAAACAATATCTCCTAATGTTAAGGTCAAAATAAAAATAGCCAAGCCCTAGTGAGTAACCGTGTCCAAAGGAACATGATCACGGAAAACTCCATTCCCAGAGTTCACTCCCCAAGGAAAACCAGACACACTGCGTGATCAACAGATTTTCTTCTAAAAGAAAAACCAGACCCTTCAGATGAAGAATCAATTTTTATTTAAGTCTAAGATTAATCTGGAATACATAAAGTATTAGCCTCTTTCTTCAACACTGGAACCTATTTCCACATCCTTAAGATGAATCTAAATAAATAAAAATATCCAATTTGGCTGATTAAATTGGTCATCCAAATCAGGATCGGGATTTAGGGATTAAACTCCTCTTCCAGACCCACGAGCTTTGGCACACGCTGGTACTTAGCCTTCCTGGAATGCCAAGCTTTGCTACAACCGCTAATCAATCAAAGTTTGATCCCTGATTTCTATCTGTCTGCTCAGAGAAGTAAGGGAATTTCTCAAAACTGAGAGTCCATACTGGTGCACGAGTTTACAAAGACCTGATACCAGAGAGGAAAGAGCACTCTTTGGGTTCTGGTGGTCAAAGAGAAACACGCACATAATCTCAAACGCTAGTCTGCACGCTTTGTCTCCAAGTGTAGATTAGAAAAACAGTGTGCACGCTTGTCTACGAGTCTGATGGACTTAGCAGTGGTAGAGGGGAGGGAGGCTCTATTGTTCTCATTTAATGCCACTCCTCACCTCAGTGTGAACAAGGTAACCGTGAATGTAAGAGGAGGAGGAGGAGGAAGAGAAGGGAGGGAGGAGGAAGAGGAAGAGGGGAAGAACAAAAAAGGTTAAAGTTATGTGCTCAATTTCTCTGCCAGGAGATGAAACAAAGAAACCTCATCCACTAGGGCTTTTAAAGCTTTAAGCGGTTCTAGAAGGTTCTTTTGTGCTGGCTTTTAAATACATAGAGGTCAGCCCCGAAACAAATGGGAACACCAGTAAAATCAATAGTACATTAATTTAAATTCTTGTAAATGATATTCTCTTTATCCAATAAAACCACAAAATAACTGCTATCCAAATTTCCCAAGGACAATGAATGTACCTTTAAAACATGGTTTTTAAAGCTGGGAAGTGCCCAGGCCTCACCTCTGGCTCTTCCGGAGCATCCTCTCCAAGGGGATGTTTGTGCCAATCCAGGCCACTTTGGCTGGATGCCTGCCGCTCCTCCCCGAAAGACGCATAGAGATCCTCAGAGTCAGTGTCCACCCCGAGTACATGGCTTGCTTCCTCCTGGCTCCAGTCCAGTTCTTCCTCAGAATGCTTTAGGGAGCTGCTGCTGCTCTTGGGGACAATGCCTGCTGTGGACAGGCTGTTGGGTACCGAGGTGTAGGATGACTGGGGTCCCGAGTAGGGCCGGCCCTCAGGGTCCAAGGCCTCTGCTTCCAGAAGGTCAGGCACCGAGAGGCTGAGACGCCGGTCCAGGTGATTCCTCACCCTTAAGTCCAAGGGTTTGCTTGGGTTCTTTTTAACTTTCTTCTTGCTCAGGTTGCTTAACAACGGTCTGGTTCGCTGTTTGAACGACCCCCAGACAGATGGTTTATCCAGATCCATGACTGCATGAAGAATCAAGAATGCCACTCCTCAAGAGTGCTCCCCTAGTGGAAAATCGTTGGCGACTCCTGTAAGACAAGAGCACAAAGAGAGGACGTAGCCTTCTTGCAGTGTAAGGCAGACCCAAAGGGAACTTATGCAGAAAATTTACTCTTGGTTTCTTAATGAGAAGGGAAACATTAAGGTCATAATTTCACAAACATCACAAAAAGCATTTTTAAGAAAAAAAATATTTAAGTCATCAGAAATAGAAAAGTAATAAATGGGATTATTGGGTTGAACGTAAGCTTCATGTCAGACCACTTATTCTGCTCCAAGGACAGCAAAGCTAAGACATTTGCTAGAGTGTTGCTGTAACATTTCTTCACCCTAAACAAGGGGGAGCTATATAAATTACTGTAAAGGGAGGATCACCTCGTATTTGCTGGACTTGGAGAGGGAATAGGTATTTTAGACATTGCAGGTTGGGTGACGTCTGACGTAGTTATGAAAAGAAATGTGTTGTTGAGACATCAAAGATGATAAGAGAGTACCTACACCGAAGAGCCTTGCTATGCTCAGATGAAACCTTTTATACATGGCAATTCGCATGACAAATGTACCATCTTCCTGTATAACGTCAGGTGTGTGTGTGTGTGTGTGTGTGTGTGTGAACATGTGTATCGAAGCCAACAGTCAGGTGTTTTCCTCAGCCACTCTGTGCCTTATCTTTTGAGCCAGGGTCTCTCACTGAACCTGGACCGCACCAGCTCACTGATGCACCGGCCTGCTAATGAGCTCCAGGTACGCTCCTGTCTGTAGAGATTGTTCACTTGCATTTTAATAAATAAAGCTTGCCTGAAGTTCAGAGAGTAAAACAGCTGCACCGATCAGCCTTACAGACCAGGCAGTGGTCACACACACCTGCCACACTAGCTTGCCATAGAAACCAGGTGGTAGTGGTGCACACCCTTAATCCCAGAACTAGAGAGGATTATAAAATGGGAGGAGACAGTGCTCAGACACAGTCTCATTCTGAGAATTCTAGAGGCGGGATCGCCATTTCGGACTGAGGTCAAGGAAAGAGCCAGTGGCCTGGTGCTTTGCTTTTCTGGTCTTCAGGTTGAATCCCAGCAACTGTCTCTGAGTTTTTTCCTAATTATGCTTCACCTGTCTGCCTCACCCAGTGCTGGAATGACAGACAAGTCCCACCTTTTCAGGTGCTGGGAATCCGAATTCAGCTCCTCATGCTTGTACAGCCTACATAGTACTGCCTCAGCCCCCGCTGCAATCTCTATATCTGTTTTGAAGGACAAATGTACTCATTTGAACTTGAATTCCATTTATTGGCAATACTTTCATATTCACATGACGGTAAAGAAAACATCTTTGCCAAAATAAGAGTCCTGTGCATCTCAAGAAGAACTGGCAATGCTTCCATAATGGAGATTTCCGCAAAGCAAGTCAGAGATAGGAACTAGACAAGTATCTCACATGCGATTGGCAGTGTGGCTGAGGATGGCTGTGCAGGCATACGTAGTCACACTGGAAATTCCATGGGGATTTCAGATGCCACAGGTTTGATTAACATGAGTGCCAATAAAAAACAATATTTGGAGAAATGACCCTATCTCATGTGCCAAATTCCTCACACTCTCTTTTGGAATGTGAACAAGTGTAGTCAGGGCACTGTGACCTATGTGACACGGTTGTTGCCGCATTTGGCTGAGGAATCAAACTGAGAGCCAAGGTGGGGGAAGCACCTTCCGAAAGCAACCCTCGGTGTTTCTTTGTCTCCTACCATCTCATATCAAGACAAGGTATTTTAGTAGTGGAAAGAGCAGTCAAAATTCTCTATAACTCAAGATTCACATGGCTATTAACCTGCTGAAAATGAGACTACAGACCTCTGTAGCACCTGCCTACAGCCCATCACCACAAGCAAGAGATTCTCCCAGTATGCACTTGGTGTCTCCAGACTAGGTCCATGGGCTCTAGAGGTTCAAATTCCACTTTGCTATGTATGTGCTACTTTGCTGCTGGATCCAGGTCATGTCATCTCATTATATCCCTGTTTTCTCAGTTCCCTGGTAGGGATGAGATTGATCAGTCAGAGGAAATGAGATCACATTGAAACCTTCTGATAAATGTATGGAGGACATTCATGAAGTGATAAATGCTATAAGGGATTCAGGGTACAGATCACAACCTCCAGAAATTCATCACAGAAACAGAAACAACACAACTGGGCAGTGGTGGTGCACACCTTTAATCTAAGCACTTGGAAGACAGAGGCAGGTAGATCTCTGTGAGTTCGAGGCCAGCCTGGTCCTGGTCTACAGAGTGAGGAGTGAGTACCAGGACAGGCTCCAAAGATACAGAAATGCCTGTCTTGAAAAACTAAGAGAGAGAGAGAGAGAGAGAGAGAGAGAGAGAGAGAGAGAGAGAGAAATAGAAACAGAACAACACAAGTGAAATATCTGAGATGAATATCGTATCCAAATTCCATAGTAATTACAACCAGCTACAGTTCTTAACATTTAAAAAAAAATCTTATTCTGAACAACCACAAACAGGCACAGAGTAAAAAACTGTCTCAAATAACAGGAGGTTTTGATACAATGCAAGTAAAATACACAAAGTAAATCACATATTTGAAGCTTAAAAGCTAACATCCACATATAAGAAACTGGGCACTGTTTGTCTTTCTGAGTCTGTGTTACCTTTCTTAGGCACACTGGGCTGATGGACATACAAACTTACACAGACTACACAAGACTTGTACAATGAAGTTCACAAAGTCACACGCTAAGAAGGGGACATGGGCACAAAGTCCAACCCCCACCTAAGAAGCTATTTGCAATGTATGGATACTGGGAGGGGGTAAAACAGGTTTTTCCAATGAACTAACATTAAGCATATGAACCACACTCCAAAATAGGCCTCATCTTCAGGAGTGGTTGTCAACACAAAACAGACTCCATGCTGTTTTGTTGTGTGTATGTGTGCATGTGTCTGTGTGTGTTTGTGCTTTCGTTTGGTTTGGCTTGGTTTGTTGCAGGGGTTGTTTGCTTGTTTGTTTCAAGCATTTGTTCTCAACCTGAGGGTCAGAACCCAAAACAATTCTTTCACAGGGGTCACCTAAGACCAGTGGAAGGGCAGATATTTACACTACAATTTGTAACTGTACCAAAATTACAGATATAAAGTAGCAACAAAAAGTAATTTTATGGTTGGGAGTCACCACAACATGAGAAACTGCATTAGGTTGAGAACCACTGGGTTAGAGAAAGAGAAATAACATGAAGTTGGATGGGTAAGGAGGAGGAAGACTATGGGAGGGGTTGGGATAGAAGAAGGAATCTCCTTAAAATATATGCAAATTCTAAAGAAAATTCATGACAATGGAGAAGGATGCCAGTAACTTCTGAGCAAAACCAGTGACCTTGGGTCTGGGAGCAACATAAATGCCAGAAACAATCTGGAGAAATACTGCAGCACAAGGAAGAGATGAGCCACTGGTGCACTTGACCATGACCTCAGTGGGCACAGTAGAAGAGAAATCACTCGAGGAATAGGGTATAACAAAACTCTCTATGACATTTGCAAGGGTTGTAGGAGGCATGAGGGATTTCATACACTAATACAAGTGGGGAAGTCAGACGTACGCAAACAGAGAAGACCTACACATTCACACTCCCAGGTCCACAGAGTTCTCAAAGAAGCCCTTGTGTAAGCTGACGTGCACTCACTGATGAGGTCATTTTGTTTAAAATGTCTATAATAAAACCTAACAATTTCCATGATATTTAAATGATTAAGCCCACTATATCAGATGAACCTGTTTCCCAAGAATCTGCTTTGCAACAGAACTTCCTGGCAATCGCTGTTTAGCATCTAAGTCCTTAAAAGAGATTGGCACACCCTGGTGGGGAAGTCTATTTGTTTTGAGAAGAAACTATGAGTGGAATTAAGTGATCCTGTTAAGGAGAGGCTTGATATCTTCGCATCTATAAAACAAAAACATGCAATAAAGTGGTGCTGAGCATTTAAAAACATATCCCTGAAGAACCAGCAGCATGTGGGAAAGCACTGTTGTCATCCATGCAGCTGCCCTGCCCAGTGCCAACAAACGGATCCTTGGGTAGGATCAAGGGAGGTTGATGGAAGAGTATATTAGGGACCACTAGAACACTTTCAGGGGAAACTCATTTCCTTTCTCCATCACAACAGCTCTGTCTTCAAGAATCTCCCAGAGGGAATCACACAGCATGTAACTTTGACTTTCCAAGGTTGGCTCCTCTCAAGTTGCACACAGATTCACCTAAGTGGTAGGCCACGTCAGCAGTGGATTACCTCTTGATTTCCAAGAGCAGTACACCATTGTGTGTGCACATCGCAGACTGATTTTCCTTTCAGGACAGGTGGGGTCTTTCTAGTCTTACATTCTTTCGATGAAAGTGTTATAAATTTGTGGAGAACTACCGCTCATTCTCTGAGGTAAATGGCCAGCAACGCTTTTGCTGGGTAAAGAGGCAAGTGAATGCTGACGTCATCGGAAATGTTTCCTGGGTGGTTACACTTATCTTTTTTTATCCCCACTAACAATTGGGAGGATTTCAATTGTTTCACATCCTCTGTAGCACTTGACATTGCTAGTATTTTTTATTTCAGTTCATTGTAATTATTATATTATTATTAATTATTATGGTTTTAAATTTTCATCTTCCTACTGGTGTGTGATAGTGAAAATGATTTAGGACATTAATTTGCTAACTTATATGTAATTTTGGGAACTGTCTATTCAAGACTTTTGTCCATTTGCTTTAATATAAGATTATTTGTTCTTTTACTCTGGGTTTATGAGTTCATTATATATTTTGAATATAAGAACCTTGTCAAACATACAATTTGCAAAAATTCACCCCAATTTTGTAGCTTGTCTTTTGATGTTGTTATTAATATCCTTTGAAGACAAAAAGATCTCAATCATCAAGGGTTAACTTCTAGAAATATGATAATATTTAACAGATTTTATGCAACTGACTTCGTTTCATATCCAAGAATCTAAACATAATTTACAAAGGATATCTCCAATGTTTCCTTCTAGGAGTTTTGTTATTTTGCATTTAGAGTTATGACCTATTTCAATAGGTTTATATCAAAGTTCATTTTCTACATGGATGATGATTTATTCCAGTCCTATCATTAGGACACTGCCCTCTAATGAATTACTTAGCTCCTATCTCAATGAAACACGTCCAGGTTGTGAGGGGAGGAATTCTGGACTGTCTGTTCTGTTCCATTAACGCACACACCCATCACTTTCCACCGCTATACTGTACTGATGGCCAGGGTAGCCTCCAGCCTTAAAATCAGCTTGTGCAACTCCTCTAAATCTGTTCTTTTCCAGAACTGTTTGCTATTCTGCTACACACATCACTATTGGACACATTAAATTCAAGTGCTGTGCATTTAATACGATGACAATAAAAATACAGCAGGATGTTTACATGGGTAATAAACTTTCCCCGAAATTCACATACAACCCCAAAAGATCAGCACACAAACAATGGGTTATAGGACCTTCTCTCTGGTGAAGCTGTCACTCAAAATGGCACTTCCAAATTTCATGTTTTGACTAGTTTTGAAACGATCTGCATCTTTCCATGAGTCCGGTATGGTGACAGATGCGACGCTTCTGAGAAGAAGTGGAGCCTAAGGCAAGTCTAGTTCAGAGGAATCCCGATGTTAATGCTCTTCCCTATCTACCGCATTCCCATCTTATCTGGAGACAGGACTATTTTTAATAAGCATTCTGCCCATCATTTCAAGTCCATAACAAGAACCAAATACACTGAATCACAAGCATATAAAGACAAAAACCTTCGTCAAGAGGGAAAAACAATGTGTTTGAGGATGGAGGTGCATGCCTTTAATTCCAGCACTCAGGACACAGGGCCAGGTGGACCACCGTGAGTTTGAGGTGCATGCCTTTAATCCCAGCACTCAGGACACAGGGGCAGGTGGACCTCCGTGAGTTTGAGGTGCATGCCTTTAATCCCAGCACTCAGGACACAGGGGCAGGTGGACCTCCGTGAGTTTGAGGTCAGCCTGGTCTACAAAGCAAGTTGTAGGATAAGCTGTTACACAGAGGAACCCTATCTTGGAAAACTAACCAAGCAAACAGACAAACAAAACAAACAACAACAACAAAAAACCAATGTGTTCTCTTTTTCTGTCTTTTTATTGTTTTTATTAAGCTATACATTTTTCTCCACTCCCTTCCCTTCCTCCCCTCTCCCCTCTCCTCTCTGCCCTCTCTTGTGAGCCCCATGCTCCTAATTTACTCAGGAGATCTTGTCCTTTTCACTTTCCTATGTAGACCCATGTATGTCTCTCTTAGGGTCCTCTTTGTTGTCTAGTTTCTCTGGGCTTGTGGCTTGTAGGCTGGTTTTTAAGGTACACTGCTAACTGGAATTTGGTCTCCTTTATGACTAGAAAAACAATTCCTACAATATGCAGTGTGTACTTCAGAAATAAGGGACACTAAAAGAAGAAATCCATACAGGACTTGCATTTGAAGAAAAGCCCAGTGAGATAAACCCACCTATTTGAATACTTAATATAATCCAACTTTCCTTATCTCAAAGGATAGTTGAAGCAAACCCAAATGTTTCATTTTCTCTCAAGTCTTAAGTTCAAAGACTCTTATCAGAAGCACCCAACAAACTGCAAGTTAAATATGAAAGCTTCCTAGCAGGGTAATATGACTGCCGACAGTTAATTAAGTGTTCACAAATAGAAAGCAGAGCGGATTTCAAATATCCCCAATATAAAAAAAAAGTGTAAGTCTGGTTGTTTTATATTGCATATGAAAATATCACACAATACACATTAAACATCATAGTTACTGTGTACCAGCCAAAGAGAAAGATACACTAAAACTCTTTGCAAGAATACACTCCTGTTTTGCAAACCAACAGTAAACATTTAATCTCTTCACCAAACAAAACCCTTCTGTTGCCTTGCCCCAAACCCCAATTCTCACTAAATGAGCAAGCAAAAGCACTGTCTCTCTGAACCATTATGGCAGGACAGCCACAGGAAACAGCCCGAGCCAAGGACACTAGTGGCACTCCCATCTATATTATGGTTTCAGGCATTCTTCACATTTGGCAGCAAAACAGTTACCCAAGTGGAAACAGACAAACTTCAACACCAGTCCTCAAAGTGTCTGACTGAACCCAAGGCACACCAGCAGCTGAGTCAGAATCACAGAGAAGGAATGGGGAGCTTGGTGTGACAGTCGAACTTTTTTCCCCTATGAGCTTAACAGTAATAAGGATCAAAGCACTTCTCATAGTTCCTTTGTAGCAGTGGGTCTCAACCTGGAGTCGCAACCCCTTTGGGGATTGAATGATCCTTTCACAGATATTCTTCATATCAGATATTTACAATATGATTCATAGCATTAGTAAAATTACAGTTATGGAGTAGCAAAGAAAATAATTTTATGGTTGGGGGCATCACAACATGAGGAACTGTATTAAAAGATCGCAACATCAGGAAGGTTGAGAACCACTGCTCTGTAGAATAATTTGTAGGTTTATTTCCACAACATAAATGTGAATTGGTGTGGATATCTTGTTTTGATCAAGCAGTCTCCAACTAGAATTCTGGCGGAGTGGAAAGTCCTACTTTGTTTGAAGATCAGCTTTGACATAACTCATACGTTCCAAGGTAGGAGCATGAGGATTCGAATTAGTAAGCAAAAGAACAGAGGTAGAAGAAAAATAAGAGACAGAAATACAGAACAACATTGGGAGGGACATTCCGTGAATACTGAATCCACGTTCATTTTCCACTCGCTTATATACACTTCACCCTAAAAGGGGAGAGGGGAGGCAGCCGACTTCTTTAACATGACACAAAGAATAGACTTGAATTCTCCAACCTTTGGTCCAGATGGAGCAGATCCATCTCTATACCCAAAATACTAATTAACTACACCCTAGGTGAGAATCTCTCATTTGTCACCACGCCTGTTGTCAACAATGAGCTCAAACTAGAGAGCTCCAGTCAAGGTGGAGCAGACTCACATCTGTGGGTCCCCATACTACTTAAACACCAAATTTGGGATATTTTTATCTTTACCCAATGAAAAGAGAGGCCCCTGGTTTTAGGAGACTTCCTAATTCTCAGTAGCTGATCAAAGACTATACTCAGGCAATCTGAGATCCTAAGTACAAATTTCTTCAGCACCTGTAGTGTGTTTTGGTTGTACGTGGAGAGAGTAAATCTATTTACAAAGCTAAAACATCCCCGCCATGTCCAGTATCACATATTTTCATCCCCACATCACTGCCCTTATCTATGTATCTCTCTGTTATACATTTATTTATTTATGCTGGCCAGTGTGTTTGCTCGAATCCAACATGATAATATGCTTGGAAGTGTTTTGCCAGTATTAAGCAAACACAGAGTAAGTGGGTTTTATCACTGTTCGCCCAAGGCCTGTCTTAACAGCAGTCTGATTCAGTCTTTCCTAACTCAGCCAGCTTCGGGTAGTGTGGGAAGCTTTTCACTTCTGTATAATGCTCTTGTTTGCTGTATATGTCAGCTTGCTGATTTTCAGAACCTGGACCTCTGAGCTCCACTCAAAGATTCCCAGATCTGGCCAGGTCATGTGTTTCTTCTGTTGCTTTTATTTCTATGCTTTCTTTCTTTGGTTTGGGATGGGAAGGAAATTTCATTTTTCAGTCCTATGAATGAGAAGATTTCTAAGTATCTTTTACTGTAAGTGCCCAGCCTGCTTCCCAGTGGCCTGTGATAGTCCCTGTCAGGCCAATTTTCCACACACACAGACTGTACTGACCGTCTATACCCACTTTACACACACAGTAATCCTTGTTTTCAGTCTAAACTTTAAAAAAAAGATAAGCAAGTCAATCACTGTCATAGCTCTTCAAATTGGTTTCCTTTGCCTGTGCTGTCCCATGTAAATATTAGCATCCCTATGTTTGGTGTCCAATCCCCAAATAAAAACAAATTAATGATTCTCTTATCTACCTAGTCACAAGTGTGGTCTCTTTCTCTATATCATTTGAACAATAGGTTAGAATAGTTTTCTATTTATAGACAAATTAGGCAGAAAGGACAAATATGAAGAACCTATATTCCTTTGCAGTCTGCTTCTCTGCAAGCCATTCTCCCCTCTCATTTATCCTTTGTGTGCTCTACATGGATTCACTGAACACAGTGATGAGTTTCATACAGGTAATTTCTTTCATGTATATTGTGTAATTTAACCATAGTTACCACATTCTTCTTCCTCCCAATGGTACCCCTCCCTTTGCTCACTCTGGTTTTGAACAAATGCTTCTTGTTTATGAACCATTATACCATTTTACAAAATTGTTTCCTTGACCTAAATAACCTGTATGCTCCCTAGTCCTCCCTCTCCTCTCCTCTACCTCCGCAGTCACCTGTTGCTTTAGAGGGTCTCTAGCTTTATGTTCAGAGAATGCCAAAGGTAGCAGATCTCACATCACATATTCTTTAGTTTCTCCCATTTCTCTGAGAAAAGCACATTTAAGGTCCCTTTCTCCATTTTTTGTAGGTGAACTTAACACTTATCGATCCATAAGATTACATTTTTCGGAAGTACCACAGTTACCAGTTCACAAACTGAGGGCAACCTTAGTTATTTCTATTATTTACCAATATAAGTAAAGCTGTTATAACCATACATATGGGATTTTTTGTGTGCATGTAAGTTGGATTCATTTGGGGCAAGGATCACAGGATCATACAATATCTATGCAATGCAACATTGAGCAATCTTCAACACTCATCCGTTTTAGTGTGTTTGCATAGCATCCAGTCTTGCTCATAGTCTGCTGCCAATGCCTGAGCATCACACTCGTTTACAGCCACGAGTGTTGTTGCTTTATTTCTAGCAGTTACTAGAATACAGAAAACTGCCTTCTATGTAGATTCTAAATCCAATCATCCCATTGAAATCATTTTAAAACTAGTAACGTGCCTAGGAACTAAAATCATCTCTAGTTTCCAGGAGCGACAACTGTCTTACTTTCTTTTCCTCTTCCTCTACAAGTACCCCGACAAAGCAACTCAGAGGAAAAGGCACCTGTTTCAGTTCACAGTTCTAGGGTACAGTCTCCTGGAACAGTATCCTATGGTGGGAAATTCAAGGCAGAAGGAGGCATGAAGCAGCTAGTCAAATCACCCATAGGCTTCAAGCAGGGCTAGGAATGCTGATGCTGTGGCTTTGTCCTCTTGATACAGCCTGGAGCCCAATCCCAGCGAATGGTGCTGCACACTTCCAGTGTGGCTTTCACACCTGCTTCACCAAAGCAGCATAATCCATATCATACATAACAATATATAATGCCATATAATGCCACACACAGGTCTCTTGGAAGAGCTCAGATTCTGTCCAGTTGACAGTTATACTAGCCACCATGACCAAGTCATTTCCAAGTGGCAATAGTTTTATTTAGCTTTTCAGAGTGTCAGGTAATTTTTCTCCTTTTTCACATGATCGGGGCATCTAAGGCAATCGTGATAGAAGTTCTGCTGAGAATCAGTTTACTATTTCTTGAGGCATCTCAAGGTAAAGAGATAGCCTTAGTTTATCAACCTAAAAACAAACACTTATTGAACTGTCCAAACAGTTTTCCGTCATCTGTTCAGATGATTGATTTTTTTTTTCTCTTCTCATATGTTAGAATAGTAAAATCACACTGATAGCTCAGTATGGAACATTTTACTTCCATACCAAGAAAAATTCAAATACTCATTATATTAGTATACCAATTTAATTCAAGCACTGATAAGTTCAGACTGCAAACATTTCACTTAGAATGTGTTCATATAACTTAGCATGTGTTATGAACTTCTAATTTTTTTACTGGTATTTCAGTGTGAGACTCATGATTATCTCACCTCCAGCAAAGAAAACATTAATGTAAAATAAGAATTTGTTGGAGTTAGTGGAAGATGGCTCCATTGAGATAAAGTAACACTCGAGGTTGTCTTCTGCACACACTCTCATGCACACACACACACACACACACACACACACACACACACACACGCACACAATGCATGTCCACCCAACCACATGCATAAATATGCACATAACATACACACATGTGCATCCCATTGCCAGATACATATATATACATGTATACCACATGTGTATGCACACCCCCATATACACATATATATGCATAAAACAAAATGCATGACTACTTCTGACACATGAACATACATACACATACAACACAAATATATGTACATGCATGTGCACTCCATACACACACAGGTGCATGCCATTCCTCAAATATACATATACAACATATATATATATATGCATTCCCATCCCCAATATGTGCATACATGTAAACACATAACACACACACGTGGAATTCCTTAAAAGACTTGAAGAACCTAATTGCTAGTGTGTATAAAAGTTTGAGGGGAAAGTTATTTAACTACTGGATGAAAATTTCTTTATTTGTTTTAGGTGCTTGTTTATATATATATATATACATATTTATTGTTTATATGTATATATATATTGTATTTCTTGGTGGCTAATATATTTTATTGGAAAGTATAAGTTTTTATCTAGGGCTCCAAACATACCAGCATAAAACATTCACGTTATTACAGATTCAATCCCTGCCTGTTTATGAACACATTCATGTTATTTTTAATATTATTTTTCCTTTGCATAATAAGAATTGATAGAGCCCAAAGGTGTTTCTTTAAAAAGTTCTTATGAAACAGAAAAATCCATCCTACTTGCTGTATCTGGACAGTTTTTTCCTTTTATTTTTTTCCCCAATGTCATCAATGTCTGCTCTTACCTTTTTTATAAGTTGATGTAAAACTAAATGCCTGAGTATAATGGGCTGGGAACTAGAGGAATGGCTCAGCAGTTAGGCATGAATACAAACTTACAGAGGACCTGATTTTGGTTCCCAGTACCCATGTCAGGCACACAAAGACAAATACATATGCAGGCAATTGAAAATAATAAATATTCTGAAATATAAAGTTCCCAGAATAAGTGGGGTTCCCTAGAGGAAAAGAAGGTAAGGAGGATGCATCTTCAAAGTCTCAAAATGGCCATAAAGCTACAATAAAACTGATGTTGATTTTATTGGTCCATAGATGCACAATTACATAAGGAATTGGAAAAAGACCTAGACAGTGGGGCTGTATGAAGCTATAGGGCAAATATATATGTTTTTAAAATTTTCTTCAAATATATTTTGAAACTTTCAATGTGAACTTCTTTCATATTTTCCATGATCTATCAGCCTGCAATCATTTCTTCTGACAAGGTTCTCAGGATCTGTTTCCACATAACCTCACCACCCCTGATAAAGCCATGACTTTCTCACTTCTCACAGATTCATAACTTGTTTTACACATTGATCAATGCCAGTGGTGAATAGGGGACTTCATTCCATTGGAGAAAAAGTTTTCAAACTTAAAATGACTTAAGTATAAAAAAAATAAGGCTTTAAAAACTAAATACCAGGATAAGAAAATTTCCCCTTATATTCCGTTGGATAAGAGTTCTTGTAAAGACTAATAAAACTTTAATGAACTGCTTAAAACTTCTACACAGGAGTTGTTTAATTATCTTTGTGTTACTGATATCTAGTAATTGTGGCTGAAGATTGATTCAAGAAAAAACATCTGTGTATTTTGAGTTCTCTGAATTGGATGTTTAAAAAATCCTCCATCATTATCATCTAATCACCATGAGTTCATTACCACTGAGCAGTTAGTTGTGCTTCCAGTACCAGGCACTGCTTCCTTCTCATTGAATGGATACTGAGTTAGTTAGAGAGCTGTTGGTTACCACCAGGTATTTATGCCACTAATGCACCCTTAGGATTACTGTGTCATGCTGGCTGTTGAAGTGGTTCATAGGTGTCAAATCTAAGTAGGACTGTTGATTGCCTTCATCCTTTGGAAGCTTGCATGGTGCCTTCAGGTACCACAAAAAGCTAATTCTTTGGAAGGAAACATTTAGGTCAGTCCCAGCTCAGTGATCTCTGGACCCTGTGTCTGAAGTGTATTGTATCTTTAGCAATAGGAACTTAACTTTCATGTACTGGGATAGCCAAGGGCAACAGCAATAGACAGAATATTTTGTGAAGTCCAAGGACAGCCCTGACCACCAACTCAAAGAGGGCTTCTCAGGTATGGCACTGAGGATTGTATTAGGTGGTCGTGGGCTCGCGCAGAGAGCACTGCTCACCAACATGACTACCCAGACATGAGCTGAAGAATGACTACACTAACTAACATGCCAAAGCAGACTGGGGAAACCCCATGGGGCCTCAACCCTACACAAAAAATTATAGGCAACTGCAAAAACCTGGAAGCAGTAGAGGTTGCCTTCCCCAGAGATGAGCACAGCAATAGACTGTTCAGTATCAAATGGTCAGCCCTGAAAATACCCATCAAGTAAAATTATATGGACTGTGCAGGTTATATTTAGGAATACATAAATGAATATGCAAATCAACAACATATATCCATGCAACAACAGTAAAAGGAAAAAGCATGAATTCAGAGAGCAGAATGGTAGATAGGAAGACTTAGAGATGGAAAGGAAGGGAGAAATGCTGCAATTATAGAATAATGACAAAAAATTTAAAAGTACAAAGAAAAATGAACACACATATGCATAACCATAAATACACACAAGGCAATATAAATATGGGAAAATCTCCAGTTGGAATGTACTATTGGCATAAATGTTATCCAGAATTAAATAACAGCATAATTTAATAAGCAACTTGTAAATTGTTGTAATGTTAATGCTAACATAAAATATAAATACATACAAACATATATTGAGATTTGTTATAAACTATAATATTCTAATAGAAATAAGAAAAATATTAAACATTCTCCAGTCATTATGTTCTAGTTCTGACAATTATTTGGAGGTGGTTGACTATGTCACTTATATCTGTGTTCTGATTAGTCACTTTCTTTTCTCAGCAATATTACTAATGCTGAATTTATGGCACTCAGGTAAGGGAATGAAGAGGAAGTTGTGGAGGTTGAATCCAAGTGATTCCTGAAGAACTAAAGCCTCTCATAGAAAAGTCTGGATTTTACAGAAATATCATAGATTTAGTCCTGGCTTTTTTGTCTTTTGTCTGTCCAATGAAAGAAGCCAAGTTGGCAGCTAGAAACATGATTGTAGAACAAAGAGATGGATCATATCTAGAAATTAATGTTGTAGAGATTAGCATTCAGTCTTTTATTGGAGAAGACTACAGATGAAAATATATAGAAAAAGATGGCATGAACCGGAAGGAACTCTAGCACTTAATGGCCAGTTGTGGCAGAGTAAACTCACAAAGGAAACTACAAAGACTTAGACAAGAAAAAAAAAAAGGGTGTGGTATCACCTACGACAACCAGAACCTAAAACAGAGGTGCCAAAGGAAGGGTGTTTTCAGGAGGAAGTGGTCAGCATCATGAATACTGCGTATAGACAAAGGTACAACAATCTTGAAAGTATCCATTTGACAAAGTGAAAAGAATAAGTAGTGATGGTATGGGTTGTGTTGACGATGTGATTCTGAAAATAATCTGAGTGGAGGAAGGCAAGAAGAGCTTGGGAAGAGAGGAAATAAATCTCCAACACTCCTAAACTGGCTGAAGAGGAAGAGAAATGCAGGCCACTTGGGGAGGCATGATCATGGTAAGGGCTGGACAGATGAAGCTCTTCCTCTAAAGGCACACCACGGTTCAATGCAGACTTCGGTCAGCAATCCCCCATTGGCTCATAGACTCCCCATTCCAACAGAAACACATGCAAACTTTCTCAACTTCCTTATCTGAAGTTATCTCAGCTGGCCAGCTATTGAGTCGAGCTTTAGTTTAACCAAGCTCTGTCCAACAATCAACTTTAATGGTATTTACCAAGTGCAAGAGAAGCAACTCACATCATGTAACTGCATTTGTTTGCTTCATTGGTCCCATGTAAACCACAGACACACCACTTAGTTACTACATCACAAAGCAGTAACCAAACTTCAGAAACCCCAGTCCAATATACTGTAGTATCTGAAAGCTTCCCTTATATGATGGTAAATCTTAATTGTTAACATGACTAGATTTCGAGTCACCTAGAAGACATACTTAACAGCAGGAGAATTATTTCTAGAGAAATAACAGAGAAGCGAAGACTCACCTTGAATGTGGGTAGCAACCTCCTTTAGTGGGTGTCTCAGCTGTTACAAAAACAAAGCCATCTGAGTGCCTATGTTCATGTTTGTCTGCTTCCTGACAATGGATACAATGTAACCAGACACTTACAGTTCTGCCACCATCATACCTTCCCCACAGTGCTGGATGGATGCTCCCAAATTGTGTGCCAACAATCAATCCTTCCTGCCTTAAGTGGTCATGGCAAAGAAAATAGCATCTGATACCATACCTGGAAACTGTCTTCAAAAAAAAGCACATGCTGAAGTTGTTGGTAGGGTTTCCTGCTATCAGAATAGGATTTTAAGACAATAGCCATTTTTATAAAATGCTATTCTATCTGGGTTTTGAACTATTTTAGGATATTAAGTGTGAGTCCAACTATTTAGCTAGAAATGATAGGCATGTTTCTAAGCCATTTCTAATGTGAAATATGGCTGTATGTATTTTTAAATCACCAAATTATTGTAGTTTTAATAAAAACAAAGTATTTCAGGTATGTGACTGCCATCTATTAAAAGTTGAGAAATTCAACCCCCAAAAGATCTCAGTTTGTCTTTCCCTTTCTTTCCAATCAAACAAGTAGTTACTTCACAACCGGTCTTTGGAAAGTAAATCCTCATTCATATCTGTCTGAACAGAAGCATCAGACACATTTTCTAAGAGTAATGATACCTCTGCCAGACAGGCAGAGGAACCCCAATAACCCCAATATGACAAAAGTATTTCTATTGATATCATCCAGAGATTTCCAGCCAGTTTCAAGCCACATGCACACAGGCAATGACATCATAATGTCTGCAAGGTGATGACAGCAGATGCTTTTCTCACAGTGGATGGGAGAATCATCTGAGTCTGATGAGCAGAAAACCCAGTATTTTGGCAGTTCTCTGTACGTTGTTGTAACTTTAAATGTTTGGCTCATTTGTCTAGATGAACAAGTATGTGTAGATTACTATTTCATCATCTTCATAAAAAATTATTTAACTAGAAGAAATGGAACCTTTTCTAAACACATTCTCTCACATTCATACACAGCCCCAAATGTACACCACCAAGCTCTACCATTCAATCACAACCTACTCATCCTGCTACTGAATAATTTATTCATCCACTAAACATTGTTGGTATCTAAGTAATCAGGGGATAGTCCATCCTTTAGGGATATGTCAGGGAACAAAACAGACTTCTTTATTTCATAGAATTTGTATCCTACTTAGAAGAGACAGACAATATGGAAATCCATATTTAATATGTCAGGTGAAGAGAAGGAGAAAAAGCAACAGCAAAGGTGCTAGGCTGTTCGTGGCTAGCCAGGTCGCCAGGCTGCCATTTCTGGTTGCACTGGGGAGGCATCCATTGTGCAAAAGGGCAGAGCAGAAAACAGAAATACATGAAGGAGTCGGGGGAGGGGATATCTGAAAGTCAGGAGCCTTCCTTACACAGAAAAATCCAAGCAGAAGGCCAGGGGCGTTGAAGAGGTGGAGACTTTAATCAAGCAAGGGTAGTCAGAGCAGAATCAGACAGGGGAACCAGCAAGAGAGGCACTCGGGGAGAGCAGGAGGAAGGATATATGGCAAGACACGGGAGCCACATTGAAGACCTTGACAAATGCAGAGTGGATGGGAAGTCACTGGAGCATTAAAACTGTACCCAGACTTCTTCACTAGTCCCTGCTGTGTATCTGCCCCTGTAGCCATTGCTCTGCATGCATTAACGATTCCTCCACATCGTCATATACTTAGGTACATTTATGCCAGCTTTACAGATGAGGAAATTTTGATTTGCTCAGGTTCGCAGTTGCAGAAACTGACCCTGGGCCTACATGCCCGAGCATTGCTCAGCAGTGGTACTGTCGGCACTAGGGGTGGTGTGTTGTGTATAGTGTGGGGCTGTCCTAGACGTTGAAATTATCACTAGTCCTCATTTCCTTGGCATCAACAACATCCCGGCCACAGTGACAATCAAATACAGAAGCCATCACTTTAAAAGTGTTCTCCAGGGGGATCACTACATCCTCTAGGGGGAGCCACCAGAACTCTCCCCACCCATACTGTTACTTTGTTCTGCCTCTGTCACTTTATTCTACCGGCAGGAGAGGAGGAGGGAGGCAGGAGTCATTAGGAAGATGAGTGGATGACCAAGCTACTTTAAAGCTGACCTGATTTCTCCATTTGCTTAGGTTTTTCCATCAGGCTTCCTTACCTCAAACTTCAATACAACACTGTTATTTTCAAATTAGTGACAGAGACAATTGTCTACCCCAGAGAGGAGCATAGCAAGTGCTAGAAGTGTTTCTCAACCTGAGGGTCGTGACCCCTTTAAGGCGCACATATCAGATATCCTGCAAGTCAGATGTTAATATTTTGATTCAAAACAGCACTGAAATTACAGGTATGAAGTAGCAATGGAACAATTTTATGGTTGGGGATCACTGCAATAGGAGGCTATATTAAAAGGTCTCTGCAACAGGAAGGTTGAGAAGCACTGTGCTAGGACAACTGACCCCAGACAGCCTCTACTGTTGAATTGGAAATGTAATAAATGTCAGGGAAAAAAATTCAAACCCAAGAAGATTTTATTCAGAACCTTAAGTATATTAAAATATGCTTCGCATTGGAGAAGTAGGACAAAATACTAGAGAACTCTGCAGCCCAAACTAATCATGCATATCTGAATCTAATAAACCCCACCGAAGCTGCCATGCTCATGAGACAAAGCTTACAAAAAACACTGAAAATGAATTATGAGCTCTCTGCTTCATATATTTTATGACAGCCACCAAAAACATGATTCAAGACAAAGTTGTAAAAACATATCTATATTGGTATATGCACAACATCAGTTGGATGTACAATTGAATTTGAAGAAAAACGAAGTGTAGAATTTAATGTTACGCTCATGTTTAATAAGGCAACTATTAGATAGAAATGACTGCAGACAGCCAGGTTAGCGAGACAAGTCTATGGTGCTGTTTGTCTGCATCATTTTCTTTTCTTAAAACCAAATTTGAAGAGAACTTGAAAACTGGCAGGAATTTAAACCAGCATGATAGGGTCTGTTGCAAAATATTTGATTACACTGTATAAAGATATGCCACTATGGTTGGTTTAATAAAAAGCTAAGTGGCCAATAGCTAGGCAGGAGGTATAGGTGGGACTTCTGGACAGAGGAAGCTCTGAGAAGAAAAAAGGGGGAGACTCCAGCTGGACACAGAAGGAGCAAGACAAGCAGGAAGAGACATAAAGGCCATGAGCCATGTGGTGACACATAGATGAATAGAAATGGGTTAATTTAAGTTACAAGAGCTAGTGGGACAAGCCTAAGTTATAGGCCGTTTGCATAATTAGTAATAAGTCTCAGTGTCGTATTTTGTAAGCTGGCGGCCCAAGGAAAAATCCATCAACAGGGGCTGTTTCTTGGATGCTTTAGAAAAGTGTTAGATATTATATGAAAAAGACACACTGAAGCTGTAAGATCAATAAGAGATCCTTATGTTAACAGCTTAAATGTTGCTAAAGTGTTTCATCAATTCATCCTTGATTCAAAACTGACAGTCTAGAAAGCATACTTCTCCAAAAAACAATGAAAGTAAGATAAAGAAAAACGCAAGAGACTATGCTAGACTAGACTAATATCCACGTGTGATGAACTAAGGCAGAGGGATTCGGGACTTGAGGCCGACCTGTGTTTCAGCTCACTATCCTCTCAAACATCAGTGAGTGTCTGCAGGTGGTTTATTATCAGAGTAGTGCAAGTGTCGTACACATAAGGTTTATAATCTAACATTAAGTATTCAATGGGGAGCAAAATGGAGCTTCATGTACATCACAGATGAGCAGAAGTTCAGGCAATTTCATTGAGGCATTAAACATGAAGTATACACAACGGGTGCCAGTAATAGGAGGAAGAAATATTCTCAGAAAACAAAATGACATCAAAATGTGTGTGTGTGCGTGCATGTGTGCGTGTTTTCTAGAACATATCACTATATTCAAAACTAAACTAATTTCTTGGCTAAAATAAAATGAGCAAGGCAAAACTAGCAATGCACAGTGCTGGCAAGACTGCCTAGATGTCTAGCAAACTAGAATAGTCATGTACTGAAAACAGGAACAAAAGCTAACACAGACACGCTGGAAAACGTCAACAGTTTCTTGAGTAATGAAATAGCTTCCTGTCGTGTGACCTAGCGCCACACTTACTACTCAGGGGAGATGGAAAGAGATGTCCACATAGATCTTTATATAACTAGTTAAATTTCAGACTTCACACATTACCATATATGTACATGGTAAATTTACTGCATATGAGTTTTGTAATAAACCTGAGCTTTAAATCAACAAGACCTCAAACAGGTATAAAAGACTTCTTCAAAACAAACACAAATGCCAAAATTCACAAAACAACACAATACATGCCAATCCTGTCATAAAGCCACCCTTTCTGGTCATACACATCCCAGAGAAGCCATAAAGAGCTCCTTCTGCACAGTGTTTCCACAGGATTCCACTCTTCTGGATGAGGACTGAACTCATATATTTCATTTTCTGACTAAACCCTTCTAAAGAAGAAGATACATAAACTTGCTCTGATTCACAGATCAAATGCCAGGAAACTGGCCACTCACCAAAGCATACTCTGGAAGTTCTTGGCCAAAAAACTGGCCTCTGACTATCACTACCTCTGGTGTGCCGGCCCTGTCCTGTTCCAGATAACTGGCAGCCACTCAACTTTCCATCAACTAAACACATCAATCGTCTGACTTCTCTCCATGTCAGCATCCCAGCTGACAACGCTCAACTGTCTTTCCTCCGCTTGGACTAAGTGCAGACATGTACCAGGCCTCCGTCTCAGGGATGCCTTAGCACCCCACACACCAGAGCACGAGCAATGCTTATTTTCATTTTAACGTTGAGCAGCGCTTACTGTTATTAAACTTGAACATGAAAACTGATTGGCTCACTTGGAAACATTCAGCCAGCCTATCGTTGAGCTAAGAACTTGGTCACTGTGCTGGAAAGAAAGCAGGGAACAAACCACTAAACACTGGATGCAGAAGGGATGCATCGAGAGGACAAGATGGACAAGAAATAGTAACAAAAAAAATTTTTTTAATCCAAAAAAGTATTTTCTTTCATTCCTACAGTGAGTACTCCAAATGAAGACATAAACTGCCGAGAGAGGAAAAAAATGTGGTCCTCTTCCCAGTGTCAGTGAGTCACAAACCACTGGAGAGGATCTGAAGGAAGATGGGGAATCTTGCCATACCAGACATTATCACAGGGTCCACGTACTCATGATCATCTTTGGTTAGGTGCGTGCGTGTGTGCATGTGTGTGTGTGCGCGCGTGTGTGTGTGTGTATGTGTGTGTGTCTGTACAAACAAATTCTGGCACTCCAGCTACCAAATCTTTTAAGTTGTTGGCCTATTTTACTGAGAAAGATTCTCTTAAGGAAACTATACTGAAGGTAATACAATGAGACACACAAGGCACCAAGCAAGGGGAAATATTATTAAAAACATTGATCATGGGATGTTTTATCATATTGGATTTTTTTATAAGCTAAGTGTGGAGTAAAGAGAAGAGAAGGTGCTTGTATTTTATAATATCTTAAGTTCTGATGTCTACAACCTACTGAATGTACATTTTTGTGCCTTTCCTTTAAATGATCCCCAGTACAAGTCTGATGTACCACCTGGTATTCTTAAGACAGAGAAGACTGCAATATGCCTTATAGAAAAAAAACATGTTAGATAACCTTAATTTATACATGGATTACAGTGTCTTGGCCACAAGCTCAATGCTAATGAATCCCATATACACATACGATAGACACTGCATAGGTGTGTGCACAAGAGAAGGTATTTTTAACAGTACCACACAGAAAATAAGTTCATGTACTAAGAAGCAAATACATTGCACCTTGAGTTACACAAGTTGAGACTTGAGTTTTGTAAGAGTCTAACTCAGAACCTAACTATTTGCAAGAACATAACTATCGGGGAGATGGTTTGGTTGTTATTTCTGCAGGTGATCCAGAACCCACATGGTGGATCTCAATCTTCAGTAAGTCCAGTTCCAAGGGCCCTGACAACTTCCTCTGGCCTCTGCTGGCACTATATATGCATGATATACATGCATATATGTAGGCAAAACATTTATGCATGTATATACAAAAGTCATGCAAAATTTTAATAGCCTAACTGTATAGTTTCCCTGGAAGCAATGGTTCAGCTGATCGGTGCTCACTAACTCACTACTTCTGGTGGCTCTGTAGAATTCAATGACTGTGAACATAGCGACCAAATACAGCTCAGTGTATCCCTTCTTTGATAGACACTTTTAATGGTCAGGATGCCACTAATAGTCACACACATAGGTCCTTTAAGAAATCAAGAAATTTGTGAACACACATGATTAAGCCATGAATCTATTATAAGAATCCATATTTTTTGTTCATAGGGAATTGTATAACAAGACTACATATCATTTTGCATGTAAAGTAACAGAACATAGGCATGTTCAAATGCACTCAGAAGTGGTATTCAACATGCATATGCGATTACAGTCATCATCACTACAGCTTCTACTCGCTTGCTATTGGGTTTACACTCACATTTGAAGATAAAATTAGGAGTGAACTAGCACGCTATTGACCCTGATGAATGAAGCCAGGCCAATCTGTGTCCAATAATGTTTCAGTCATATCTCAAAAGGAATGACACATATTATAAATTGGTAAGTAAAGAGGACAGGCTGGGAAACACATACACAAATTGAAACTGTAATCTTCAAACAATTAGTTTCAAATGAGGTTCAGTTGGCAAACACAGCACATGAAAGAGCAGCATAAAAGGGCATATTTCATCATAACTGCACAAGAAGACTATTACAAAGTTTCACTTGTTGGCCCTTAATAATACTAAAGGATTTGAGTGACTTCAACTAAAAGCCTTTTAAGCATAATTTATTTTTAATCACCCAAAGTCAATTAAATTATCTTAAATAAGAGGATACATTGATTACATGGCTGGAATGAAATGTGTGAAGACAATCAAGGGGAAGGAAATAAAACACTTTAGCTTCTGAAGTTCTGAATTTGTATCTAATTAGATTGACTTTTCCACAAAATGACAGCAGCTTTTCCAAAGCCCTGAAATAAACATGGCTTCCTAACCAAGTTTTTTGACAAATATCAGTGAGAAGGGGTTGAGAGGAAGATTTATTTGGGCTCATCATTTGGAGTCCACATTTGGCTTTATCTTTCTACTTAAGACCTGGTAAGGTAGAACAGTGTATGGTTGGTGGGAGAATGTTGTGGAGACTAGAAGCAGTGGGGGGGGGCAGGGAAAAGGTGTATTTTTTGAGGGCCCCTTCTAATGATCCACTTTCTATAAGAAGGCCTCTTATTTTTCTAATTTTCTGTCCCCTTCCAACATTGCTGTCATAGTATAAAGACATGAAAGAATTGAGCTTCTGATGAAATCCAAGTCCTTATGACCCGATCACCTGATGATTGGATCCTCCAGTTGGGGATCACGCTTCAGCTCATGATGAGATGCTGCCGATCTAATCCTTAAAGTCATTCAACTTGACAGCCTTCACGTAGGTTTAGGTAAGCTCTTCTTCTGTTCAAGTTCAAATTCCACATGAATTCATGGATCCATTCACAAGTATCAGTAAGTCTCAGTCAAGCAGGGATTGACTTGACAACCCATTTTCCTTAGCAGCATGACCTAACCCACAGAATTTGTGACTCCTAATAGAGTCTATTTGTAATGCAGAAGTTTCAACTTTATGAGCCTGCATTACAAGTTCAGATCTTGGTGGCAATATCTTGTGGGGTTGGGATACTGGGCCTGTTGTGTCCCTGACATATACTCACTTATATCTCACAAAGTCAGGATCTCAACTATACCTGGAAAGCCCCCTGTGCTGAAGGGATCATGTCCAGGTAATGAAGTCATCTGAAAGTGGTAGAAAAGGAGGCGAAGATTTCTGAGAGGAAATTCTGTATTAGATGAAAGTCTTTGGGATACTGGGACCCAAGGCCCTTCCTCTTTTTGTTTTCCAGCTCCTGTGTGGTAAACAGGCCTCTTGTATCACATCTGCAGGGCCCTGTGACACACCGTCTAATCATAGGCCCCAAAGCACCACACAACTGAAACCTCTGATGTTGTGACCAAAATGAACTCTTCTTTTTCATTACTCTTGTGTATTTTGATCCAGTAAAGAGATGGTAATGTACAATACAAAGACAATTATGTAATATTCATCAAAATCCTGCAGGCATTTTGAGTAAATTAGAAAACCCCAGTTTGCAAATTAAAGAACAAATAGATGAATAGTTTACCCTTGTCACAGATATTTTGGGGTGGCAGAGTTTTATTAAAATACACAGCTGTCACCTGTGTACACATGGGAATCACTGCCTGGGCTTGGTGAATTATACAAAAAGACATGAAATTGGGGTATACATTCAGAAGAACATTTGAGTAATGAAATATAAACTGGAATTTATATTTCATTGTATATACATGTAAAATTCTTCAGAATAAAAAGGAATTGAAAAAAATATAGAGTTGACTCACATAGGACCCAAATAGTAGATAGAATAAGATTCACTCATCCCTCTATAGATGAGCAAGGCAAAAGTTGAGAAGACAATGCAGTATTTGAAAGCCTAAAGTGCAATGTTTGAAACCCTTGTTTGTGTGTGGTTGATAACTGCATTCTTAGGCATTGTATCGCGACCAGAGATAGAAGAGAAGGCAGAGAGAAAGCTGGTTTAGAACCCTCAGTCTGAAGATAATACCATTTGATCAGGGACAGATAAAGAAAGGCACACAATCTAAGAGCAAGAACTCTGTGGGCTAAGTGACAGGAGGTGATGGCGACCTGAAGAAAAAACGACAGAGATTGTAGCGAACTCTCAACTACCTCTCTGAAAGAAGCCCTAGGGGGTCTCTATTACTGAAGAACTGCATTCCCTTACCTCTAGAGAGCTGCAGACACCACAGTGATTAGAATCCCTGGGAAGCTTCATGGGTTTCAGGCACACATGACACAAAAGAAGGCAGCCATGCAGGAGGAGCACACTGAAACAGAGTTATTCACACAATCCTGAGAGAAAGCAAATGACCCCATGGTAAGCAATCAAACTTTAAGAATGGGCTTCTGAAAAAATTGAGAATAGAGATGCCAGTGGTCAGTATAGTCTTTGCTACTAGTTAACAGAATTTGGAAACAACCATTTCCGTACAGGGAGAAGGGTCGGGACAGGGCTTAGACTAGTGCTATCTACCATGTCTGCCCAGTATAACCAAGGTGGAGGTGATCAATGCGAAGGGGCTCTTGCTTCACAGCCACAGAGAACTAAGCAAGCTATGCCAGTCAGCTTCCCGGGGCTCTAACAAAACGCACAAGGTAAATAACTTAAAAAGTTTTGTTTGTACTCATGATTTTAGAAGTTTAGTTCATGGCCATTTGACCCTGCTGCTTTGGGTCTTTGGGAATACAGTGCATTACCATAGGAATACAAGGAAAAGAAATCCTGACAACATTGACCCAACCTAGAAGCAAAGATAGGTAGCTAGGAGGAAGAGGCCAGGATCAGAACAGACTCTTCAAAAGTACCATGACCCAACTCCAGCCCCCATGCCTCACCTCCTACCTTATACCATCACCCAATCTACCATGTCGTGGGAACCAGACCTTCAACACGTGTGTCTTCGGGGGAACATTCAGGACCTAAACTACATCACAAACCTTTACGTGTAATTCTGTCTCAGAAATAAAGACGAATCCTTTATAAAAGGTAATAGAGCCTGTGTCCCAACAGAAACATGACAAGTTTCACACAGAATAGGGCACGAACCAAACCTTCCCTCCTGTGAAAAGCTTCAGCCAAGTTTGTGGCAATCAGAATTTAAGACTTTACCGAAGAGAGTAAGCATTCCATCAACCATATCAAAATTCCAGCCACTCAGAAAGTATAGAGAGCTCCTAAATCGCTAGCTAGGAGGTCAGATTGCAGTTTGGATGCCCGTGAGAAACAAAAACACTTTCCATTTTCAGAAGTTTTTGAGTTTTTCTGTAAGTGGTCTAGAAACTGGCAGAGACAGCTGCCATCACAAACCAGAAGCAGAAACAGATGCAGAAGGCCAGCTTCCGGTCCCTAGCCACCACCTGGCACCAGACACCAGGCCACACCCTGTGTTCTCTCTGAAGTGGAAGGAGACAGCAGCCAATGACTTCCCTTCAGGATTCTAGCAAACTTTTCTCTTTCCTCTGTTTTCAGGATGTGAGTACCTTTCAGTAGACCTGAAAACCTGTCCTGGACTACGAGGCCTAAGAGGGGCGGGGTTCTCCAGAACAGACCAAGCACACCTGGAGTACGGCAGAAGAAGAAAATGCTGAAACTTCCATTCAGAATGACTTTATGTGTCCCCTTATTTTCCCTTTCTGCGCATGTTTCACAGTGTATCATCATGCTGGAGAACATGCACACAGTCATAAGTGCATATGAAAACTCCCACGTGCTATGTCTGCTGCGAAGTTTACATGATCAAGGAATCCTAGGCTGGTTTAGAGCAGGTGAAGAGTTAAATCCTTTAGTCTGCTGTAAAACAAATTTAAAATCAACAGCAGCAGCAACACTGAGAAAAGAATTTGGCTTCCCCTTTAGGCAAAGACTATTTTAGGAACAGTGTCTATTCTTTCAAAAAAATTAGATCAGGCAGAGAACATCTTGCCAGCCAGCCAGAATGGGCTTAAATAAAGAAAATATTCAGTTTAAAAAAAAATACCATGCAGGTGTTATTTAAATAAGGGTTTCCGGCAAGACTGCTGGCACCTCTACAAAAGGGTGCTTCCCTTGGGGACATTAATTTCAATAAGTGAGCTCATTTGTCTTAAATGCACTGAGGTATTTGCAAACTAAACTACCTTGCATGTTGCTTCCTTTTGCTTCCTCAATCCCATTTGCGTAATTTCTATTTTCAAAGAAGATATGGATGCCTTTCTTTCTATGGCCTCCAGCCGTAGGTGAGTGGAAGGTGTGATCAAACAGGCACTCAGCACCTCGGCTGGGACAGCTGAAGGTCACTCTGGCTCACGTGAGGAAACAAACACGCTCTCCATCATGTGTGGACAGAGTCATCCTGTTAACTTCCTTCAGCCATGACGCTGTGCACAATGATTAGAATGACCCTAGCCCTTGAGGGTGATGAGAGGTCAGTATAAGGAAATGTAAACAAATATTTTTAAAAAATGGAATTTCCACAAACACAAAACAAACAAACAAAAAAGAGCCTTTCTTTTCCCTTGCAGCACTGCCGGGTTATTGACGTGAACACACGCCATGACTAAAAGTTCAAAGTGTATGAGACAGGGTTCAATTTCACTTGATCACTTTGAAAATTGTTCCTGTGGATGAACTTCCAAGTTCACAGTCCCAAGCCTGACTTGACTTCTTCTACACTCATCAGTTGAATGATTAAATCACATAAGGGCCCTACCCACACGAGCATCCACACAGCGAAGATGTATGTCTTCAGGAGAGAAACTAGAATCAAGAGAACCTGTGAGCTGGGTGGTGGTGGCACATGCCTTTAATCCCAGCACTCAGGAGGCAGAGGCAGGCAGATCTCTGTGAGTTCGAGACCAGCCTGGTCTACAAGAGCTAGTTCCAGGACAGGCTCCAATGCCACAGAGAAACCCTGTCTCGAAAAACCCAAAAAAAAAAAAAAAAAAAAGAGAGAGAATCTGTGTCCTAGTCCAATTTTTTGTTGTTGTTGTGACAATCAAATTGCTGAGACTATATTAACTTACTAAGAATAGACGCTTATATGGTCTAGAGCCTAAAGCCTAAGAGTCTTGTACCAGCATCTAGTGAGGACCCTCTTGCTGCATCAAAACGTCACAGAGAGATCACATGGTGAGACCTAGCATGCTATCTCATGTCTAGTTTCTATACACAGTAATATCATTGTGGGGACTTCCTAATCACCTCCAGAGGTCCTCTCTCCATGTGTCAGGAACATACAAATTTGGGGATTAACTTTCCAATAAAGGAAATTGAAAGATGCATTCAAGTCAGGACAGGAGGTAATGTGAGCAGCAAGTGACTGGCTGCTTAAGAAGGAGAGAGTTCTAGACAGAAGGAAAAGCTCACACTGAGCCCTAAAGTCATATCTGTGCCTCTGGCTTCTAATACTGAAGAGATGAATGTCTGAGACAACCTGGTCCACCTGTCATTAGGAAGAGACCAAAGCAATAAAGGGAAGGGGTTGGCAGAGACCTCAGTGGTCACCTAAGTGAGTTTATGTAGACATGACTAGACACAGAGGCTGAGTCTTATAAGAAGACTGGAGGGATTTATATTTTTAATAGCAATTTTAAAATTTTTATTCTTTGAGAATTTCATACATGATACCAGTACCCACTTCCTCCTCCAACTATCTGGAACTTTCCCCCCACAGACATCTAACTCTCAACTTTATAGCATTAAAAAAATGATGATGGCATATCAGCAGGTCTGCCTAGTCCACGTTTCCTCAGCGTCTACCATGGAGAACACGGTCAGATGAGTCATGAGCTGAGGCGGGAGATCAGCTGAGGGGCAAGTCTCAACGGCTATTGGAATTGTGGTTGGTTTTTCCAGCTTAGCATTCTGGTTCTTCAAATTTGCACCCTGCTGGAAATAAGGGGCCATAGACTGCTCTTGCAGGGAAAATTAAATAATAAAAATGTTAATTGCTTTTAATTCACTAATTAATATTTTTATTTACTATTATCTTTAGAAAATATCCTCCTTCTCAGTCAGAAACTTCTAAACAATTCTGTCTTCATGAAGTCCATCTTTGCTAAGCCCTGCCTCCAGTTATTGACTTTTCCCAAACATACTTCATCTTTTATAAAAGTGCCAGATGAAAGGCACCTCAAAACTCCAAGCTTCAGAATACTAATGCAGGGACTTTGTTTAATTTATTAACAAAATGACAGCTTGAAAATTATCTCAAGGAAAAGGATTACTTTCTAAATAAATGTTCATCAATCATTTAAGGTTTCCATCAGTGGCAAATTAATGACTTCTCTCATAGGACAAGTACATGGTTTAAATTCTCTCATTCATTCAAGGGCTGTGGCGACCTATTGCTGTCAGAATTGGTGTGGAGGTCAGAAGACAGCACTGCATCGCTCCTCTCCTTCCACCTTCAGGTGAGTTCCAGGAATCAAACTCTACTCCCAGGCTCCCTTGCACAGCCAGTTCCTTTACCCAGTGAGCCATCTCACCAGTCCCTGAATACTTTTATTAATCTGTAAGTTTTCTGACTCTTCATAAGCATAACAGAGCTGAATAAAACCACCTTGGTTTAATGTAGGAGGAAATCTAGATTGTAAACACTAAACCAGGCAGTGGTGGTGCAGGCCTTTAATCCCAACACTTGGGAGGTAATGTCAGGCAGATCTCTGTGAGTTCGAGCACAGCCTGCTCCCACGGAGCAAGTTCCAGGACAGGCTCCAAAGCTAAATGGAGAAACCCTTTCTCAAAAAACAAAATAATAATAAAAATAATAATAAAATTAAATTTAATAATAGAAATACAAAACAACTTGTCAACTGGTGAATGCCAGTGCCAGTCTCCCCAGTTTGCCCCTCCCCAACATCAGGGCTGTACAGCCATCTCTGGCTGGAGGAAATCACCTGACCTATCAAATGAGGTTTCTGAAAGAGGAATTTAAAACTTAATTTAAAAACTTAAAAAGACACTGAGGTTGACAGAGTTAATGGGACCTTAGGGGGTATAGGGATAATTTGAAATATGCAAAGATGATAGGAATGAAGTATCTTCCAATGAGGAAAAGAGCAACGTAAACTGAACTGGATAGGCGGTGACTTCAAGCTTGTCTGTCACTCACCAAGTACCACTGCGGTACTGGAAGCTTTCTACTGTGTCAGCTGCCACCGCCACAACAGCGTCATGACGCACGTGCTCGACCTTAGCTCTCACAGTAGCTGGGAAGTGGAGTCACTGAAGGAGAAAGCAAACCACAGGCTGGAGGGCAGAGGGAGCCAGGAGCCTAAAAGAGACACTGGTTGCCCTCTCACAGCAACACCTCATCTCCTTAACCCAAGACAAGCTGCTTTTCTGGCCCTTTATATTTATTGGTTACACTATATGAACACGGCACTAGACACATCAGCCTGTGACACACCACAATGCAGAACCATCGCATGCTTCACAGTCTTAAGCTTTCTGAGTTTTACAAAAGGAAAAAGTAGTGCAATGATTAAGGAAGGTCTCGCTCCTTTCCAGGTGTTAGAAGAAAGAATACGATATGTGGTTCGATCTCCTGAGACAGTTAGGGTCCAACATGAGAGAGAGAGATAGACAAAAGCAAAGTAGAGGTCTAGAGAAGCCAACAAAGTCCTGAGAAGTGGGTACCAGAAGAACACACAGAAAACGTCTCTACCTACTATACAGATAGGCCTAGACCAAGGAGATTTTAAATAGAATGAAGATGCAACAGTCAAATGAGAAGCTGAGCTAGGGACAATCAACCCTCTGCACCCTTGGGTGCTGTATCTGTGAATGAACCAACTGTGGGTCAAAAATGTTTCAGAGAGGTATTGAATCTGCACTTTATGCATGCAGATATGTTTCACGACCCCTTTTCCCAAGCAATATAATACTATAATATACTATAATATGTATATAATATAATATATTACACAGGGCTGGAGATGTTGTTCTGTGTTGCATATCTGCCTAGCATGCATGAGTCCCTGATTTCAATCAGCACCACAGTAAAAACCAACAACATTCGAGGTCAGCCTGGTCTACAAGAGCTAGTTCCAGGGCAGGCAACAAAGCGACACAGAGAAACCCTGTCTTGGAAAACAACAACAGCAAACAAAATGCCTTACGATGTATTATTAGGCAATTGGAGGAACCTGGAGATGCTTTAAGTCACAGAAGAAGATATAACTATGATATGATACTAGATAAGATACTATAGCAGTTCATATAAGGAACTTGAACATCTCTGGGCTTAACGATCATGATGCTAAGCTCCCATGAATATAGAGGGATGACTGTCATTTGTTGATTATGTATGTTTGGGAGGTAGGCCTGAGGCAAAAGCAAGGAATATGGCCCAGCCACCTGTTAAACACAGGGAAACAGTGCAAGGATGATCATCGACAGGAGAGAGGTGAGTGCCAGGCTTAGTGAGGTCCAGTGAAAGGACTCAAATCTCTAAACTTGAGACAGACAGACCCAGTATACCGGAATACTCAGAGTCAAATTAAGAACAAAGTCTAGATAGAACTGTAGGTGATGGAAGCCCTTATTCCTAATTTAGCAAGGGTGTAGGCTGAAAACAAAACACGATTAGGAAATAAACTTATCTCTTAGAGGCAAAACAAAGTTGAACTTATAATAAAAATGAATCAACTGGCCAGGAAGGATAGTCTGAGAAGCAGGGCGGGGTCAGGGAAGCTGACTGAGGATGAAGACATTAAGAGAAATGAGCATCCATTTCCAGGATTCCAGAGAGCCAGGGAGGATGGCCAGCTGCATCCAGCTGTGGCTCTGGAGCAGGCTGAGCAGGTCTGGAAATGCAAATGACAGGAGGAGGCAAGCTGGGAAGGAAAAGAAACAAGACTGGGTAAGAACAATCTTGCACAAGAGCTGGGTTTAAAATAGAACTATAAGCTATAGAGATGCAATAAGTGGCATCAACTGGTTAAGATGGATTAAGCGTCTCTTAAAATTAACCAAAAACAGAATGACATAAAATCAACTTAACTGTAAGGTATAAATGCTTAATTGTGTTTCTGCACCAAGGACCACAGAGAGAAGAAATATAAAGCACAAATTTTTTGTTCATGATTTCAGTTCATAGAGTTTTTATTTATTCAGTGCTTGTTTATTGTTTAGGTCACAGACCCTAGGCCTCCAAGATCGTTTGATGACCTTTTTAAAAAAAGCCTCTCTGTTATAGTCATAGTTCTCATGTGTTATTTTAATTGCAGGTAATCCTATCTAATTCTGAAGAAAATTTATGTCACATTTACAATTTTAGGTGCAGTTAAACACTTCAGATTTAAAAAGGATTAAGGTACGGATGGAGGTTTCATAAAAGCACTTTTATTATTGTAAGTGGAAATAAATGGAAATTCTGTCACTGATTTTTCTCCTCTCTGGAAAGGAGGAACAGTGATTAACAGCTGATAGTGGCCTAATTAACACTTGTTTAACAGAATTGAAGGTCAAATGACTAGTTAGACATGGAATCATGGCTAGAATCCAGATCTTTTGATTTTCCAGGTAGTTTTCTTTCAATGAAACAGAGTCAAGGATTGGACGTATACTAACCTGTCAACAGCTGCACTCAACATGATCAGTCATCAGAGGAAGCTGAATGAAAGGCACAGTGAACCTCACGGTCAGAAAGGAAAGCTCACACCAAATAGGAAATACCTGGAGTGTGCAAGGACATGACAAACTATAACCTCTGTGAACTCATTTGAGAATGTAACATGGGTATCAGCTTTTAGAACACTATGTAGGCAGTTGGCACACTATTAAATCTCATCACATTAGGAAATTCCAGGGCAGCATATATATTCAAAAGAATTGAGAGCAGAGACTCAGAGAGGTGTATGTGTACGACAGTGCTCCCGCTTCTATCTTCAGTAGGCAACGGACAGAAGAAATGCTCAGCCAAAAGCAAACAAAATGTTCATGATCATGGGAAGGAATATTACTCAGCAGGAAAAACTGACTTAATACTGAAACCAGTCATGATTTTACAGTATTTGTAAACTCTGAATACATTATTTATGTAGTCCATGATTTAAATATTTGAGGTGGGGGGAATTTTATTTTGCTATTTTTTTATATTACTGGTTTTCTCTTTTGTTGGTTGATTGTTTTTTATATTTTTGGTATGTGTTTGTATGTGTGTGTCTATGTCTGTGTGTGTGTACCTCTGTGTGTCTGTGTGTGTGTACCTGTGAATGGATGTGCTAACCCTCCCACATGTCTGGAGATCAGAGGTCAAGGTCAGGGCACCTCCTCTATTGCTTTCTACCTTGCATTTTGAGCCAGTGCCTTTCACTGGACCTCACTGCTGTGCTGGTTAGCCTGACTGACCAGAAAGAGTCCATTTCTGTCAGTCTCTGTCCCCGTGGCGCTGGGGTTCCAGACATGTACTGCAGCACCTGACTTTTAGGTGCTGGGACCCAAACTCTATCCCGTTGCATATTCTACCTCCAGGACATCTTTCCAGGACCCAGGACCACTCTTCCTTAAATGTGTCTCCCAGTCATCCTTCTGACATTAGATTACAAGCTAATGCAATACCTTCTACTTCTGTGTTTGCTTGAACAGATGACAAGGACATTGCTGCTGCTCCCCACACTACCAGTCCACACCAATTCACATTTCATAGCACAAGTGAGAGTTTTGATAGGTTATTTTATTATAAACTTGCTGGGTTCTGCTGGGGATTTGCTAACTCAGTTCAGTTATACTCAATGTCATTAAAAAGCATAAAACTTCCATGCATTATTTAAGGCCAATTTTCTTTTAATTTTCTGAGTAATATAGTATCTAATGTATCGAAGAAAAAACCTGCACTCGGCTAATACAAGAAAAAAACGAACAACCCATGTCCCAGTAATACTGAAGAAAAATTACTTATCTACATTTTTTCCCAAGTAATTCCAGTGTTGATTCTTTGGGGACACTAACTTTACCTTAATTTTTTTCTAGATTTAGACTAAATTAAGGAAATTCTATATGAAAGTGCCCAGTTTATAACCTTCTGTTCCAAATCCCAACACATGCTCACCATATGAAACTTTAAAGGGTTCCATGGTCAGAGGTAAAGACTAGGATGTGTCTGGGTTTGCTCAAGATAACAAGTGAAAAAAACTGAAATAAATAAATGGTAGGCCTAGGAGGTACAGTATGGGAGGAATGGGGAGTGGCATAGTTTTGAAGACAGGCTCATGAATAGACACAGGAAAGACTTCTTAGTTCACTTATCAAACCAGCAACTAAAAATTATCCTCGTTGGGCAGTCATGGCACACGCCTTTAATCCCAGCACTCGGGAGGCAGGCAGATCTCTGGGAGTTCGAGGCCAGCCTGGTTTACAGAGCAAGTCCCAGGACAGGGCCCAAAGCTACAGAGAGATCTTGTCTTGAAAAGTGTCAGGGACCGTCACCCCAACATAGAAACTGGTGTTTTTCCCCAAATGTGTTCCCAGAGGCGCGAGGAAGAAACAGGCTTTCACACCATCACCGTTCAAAGGCCTCTTCGGACTTCTCTTGTCCTTTACAACATGACCTTGCATTTATTGTGCCTCTCCCAAGCCATTCATCCTCTGAATGCTCCCCCAACTCTTGAGGAATTTTCCATTCCTATTCCTTTTCCAGGGCACCTCCCCCAGCACACACACACACCTGCATTCCTTCACCGGCTTTGGAGTTAGCGACTTCTCATCGAGCAATCTACAAGTGAAAAGGAAGGCTGGAGCCAAACCCTTATCTATTGTCTTTCTAAATTGTTAGCCTTCAGCTACTGAGTTGCATGGCATCCTCAGGCTGGAGGATATCAGAGCCCACAGAAAAGCAAAACAAAAAATAGAAGAAAAACATCCTCAAGTGTTAGGAAGCCACTTGAAAAATCAGTAATGGCATTTGTAAATGGAAAATCCCCAAAGCCACAGCTAACCACTATTTGCAGTTCTGTGAGATGATGTGTCTATCACGGCTCAAATACAAACATGAAACACCTGCTTTCTAATGGCTGACTCCTCTCTAAGACAGTGAATATTCAATTTTCCCCTTTTATTTTTTATTCCTCTTAGTATAGGCATTATGTGCATGTGTGATAAGCATATCTAGAAACACCTGTGTGCTGTGCTATTCTGTGTATATGGGGTGGTGTACTCTCCTCCATCCCAATGCCTAGATTCCTGATGGACAGCTAAGAGGATCTCCAAGCAGGTGTGTAAGCAGCTATATTCCAGAAGGTTCTAGGGCTCAGTATGAAACAGGACTTCACAAGATATGAACCTGCCCAGGGACTTATCATCTGTCTCAACAGTGATATCAAAACATAGAATTTGCACAAAAATCAAGGATACCCTTAGCTTTTTTACAAAACTATCAATTTAAGAGACACTGATGACCAAACTACAATGTATCAAATTAGCTCTTTTCCCAATAGCCAAGTCAGAAATGTCCACACTTATTATTTAAGATTGTAATATTCTAAAGAGCAAGATGCTCATGAAAAGATTGCTACCAATAGCATACAGGTATGTGGCAGGAAAGTGAATACAACCTATTTAATGCTTCATCATGACTTTGCAACAATGCTGACTTACTTGAAATGCAATGTTACCACATTTTTTTTGGTCTCCATTTAGGCAAACGACTCTAGAAAACGGCAAGAGTAACATCTATCTGTACAATTCAAGGGCTCAAATAGGACCGAAGCTGAGTTTCAACAACTAAGCAAATGTCTGCTTCCTTATAAATCTGAAAACCTACACTTCTTCAAATTTTTGAGGAAATCATGTCATGCTGTCTATACACGGAGTTAATCAACAGCAACAACAAATACAGAGGCCTTCTCAAAGCCCTGCAACAGAAATCCCAACAGTTCCCTTCACTGACCGGTCTTGAAGGACCTCAGTTCAGACACCCTCCCTTTTAATGGGCTTCACTTCACCCCTGCTTAGATTCCTTTTCCAAAAGCACATGCTACAACTCCAATCTCATTAATAATAGAAATGGCTAGCAAGGCAAGTTCAAAATGAAAGTCGGGGGAGCTTTCATTTCCAACAGGTGCCTTGATGTGAGTGGGCTGAACCTTGACAGCAAGAGGCTGGCAAGCCAGTGCCTACTTTAAACAGAGCTTGGAGCACTAGGAAGGCCAGTACGTGTTTTAGGCAGGAAGGAATACAAGCCTAGTCACTGCCCACAGGTTGCCTATCCAACCATTGTCATTGGCAAGTAAACAGAGGTGAGGTTCCAGGTGGCACAAAGTTCAGTTGACATTGGCTATAGCAGGGAAGAAGACTCCACTGACCCATGTCGAAGACCGTGCCAGAAGAGACTTCTCATGTTCGGAAGGTCCAATTCTACCCAGTCCTGTCCTGTCCTATCCAGTCCACATAATGAAGAATGCTGCAGAATCCAAACAAAGAGGACATGAGTGCAAACCTTTGAAGTGACAATCTAGGGAGTCTGTCATTGGTTCCATGCTATTGTGTAGCATGGCCTTGCCACAAATCAAACACTGGCTCTCTGGGGTCTCAGAGAAAGTGTCGTCTCCTGGAATGCCCTCCCGTAGGCCTAACACCAAGCCCCACCTTCTGGCATGAAGTAATACCTCTGCTGAGTAATTTCTCTTGCAATGCCCATTGACATCTATCACAGACCTGATGATGCAAAATGATCCCATAGTCTATCCACTTAATCTTCCAATCCCAATGATATATGATTCAGAGGGGATGAGTGCATTTTCTTAGTCCACATAAATACTTAGTGATCACAGTTATGTTTCAATTAGGCAAATGGATAGATGGGCAGAGGGGTAGAAAGACAGAGGGGCGAGTGTATCCAGACAACTAATCTACTGGTATCATGACTGCATATTTACCATAAATCCAAGCCTGCCTAGAGACTAGTATATACAATCAACCTAACAGGTGTCATAGCCATTAAACCTTTTAAAATCATAGGCTGTAGGAAAAATGTATTGTTCTATGATAAGAAATATGGCTGGATTTGTGTACAGATTTAAGAACATTAGATCAATAATGATCGTTAGCCCTATCACAGCCCCATTAGATGCCCAGGGGGAACTGCAGTAGAGTGGCTGTGTAAGCATGGAGTGTGTTATACCCACTGCACAGCCCATCTGCATTTTCCAAACCACTTAATAATGAACACTCCACTCCGCTTATTGCTGACAAAATTGCAGTCAACAGGTGGGCCATGAAGTCCTTGACTTCCTTATCAGGGTGAGTGAGGCATACAGAATCAATAGCAGAGACTCTCGGCTGAGAGCCGAAGGTTCCTAGAGCTGAACATGAGCCCAAAATCTGCAAGCCTACACCTTCTACTCTCCTTCCAGAAAAACTGCTTACAAATTGATGCAAATAAACCATGTACCCTGCATGCTCATATACACATGCAGATGCATGCACACGCACAGCCATATGGACCCACACACCAAAGTTTCTAGAATACTAATTAGTGAATACCCCCATCATGGTTCATCTAGTTCTAAACTTGTCAATAATTAATCCCAGTGACATTTGTCAAGATCTTGTCATTTTTGTCTCATAGCAACAAAGGGGGTTTTTCAGTAACAAAGCTTGTGGTCAGATCACTAGGAGGGTATCTATATGGTTTCCTCTTCTAGACAAACCTCTCAAATGATGAGGTGTAAAATGCTGCTTTCCATATTGAAATCTCTATCTTTCAGAAAAGCCACAGTGATTTTCCCCCACCATTCTGATTCCATCAGTGTGACTGTCAGCTCAAAGAAGAGGACACTCTTGGGTAACAGCTTAAAGTGATCACTCCCGAACGTGCATTTTTGCAATGCGCCTCAGAGGATCCACATGCAAAAAGACTGAAGTGCTTAGCAACATCCCAAGAAATCTTCCCACTGAGATATGATGCTGTAAATGAGTTTTAAATATGAAACAATTATTAGGGTCTATTGAGGTAAGCCAACGGGGCACATAATGGTTCATTAATGTGAAAATAAGCTTCCTCACAATGAGGATGGGAAACTGTAGTGACTGCAGATACCCCTCACAGTGAGCAAATGATGCTTTTCAGGGATATTGTCATATAATCCTCATAACCCTGCTAGCAGACTCTAGTTCACTGATTGGTAAGCTGAAGCAGAGAAAGCTTTATACAACTGGAAAACTTGCCCCGGGACATGCAGCCCGTAAGACCTGGGCCACAGCACTGCATTCCTGATCCTTATGCTGCTTGTCTCCAGGTCTCCATCACCTAATGTCCTAAATCTTGGGAGGTGACACTTGTTTTCTTGTTGTCTTTCCACAACACGTGCAGTATAGCAAAGCACCCTACAGCGCAGTCCTAGGAGGCCATGGCAGGAGCAGGTGGACAGTAAAGGACTCTCCCAGCAACCACGACAAACCTCTCACAATAATCTTCTTCCTCCCATCCTGCCCAACAGGACACAGTTCCCCTCCTCTCTGTGCAGTTGATGTGACTTCAAAGTTTTCTCTGCCCCCAAGACAGTAGAATGGATAATCTTCTCATGAAGAGAAATCCTTATTTCCTAGGAAGACATGTTCTCTTCTCTCTCCCTTCTATCCCTATTCTGGGGCTTTCACCTGTGGCCTTTTTTATTATTAATTAATTTATTATTTTTTTACATACCAATCCCAGTACCACCTCCCACCTGTCCTCCCGCTCCCCCCTTCCCCCACCCCACCTGCCATCCTCTCCTCAGGGAGGTTAAGGCCTTCTCTGGGAAGTCAACTATGATTGTCTTGTTCCCTCATTGAGGTAGAACCAAGGTCTTCAACAATTCCCCCCTCATCCGCATGCCTAGGCTGAGCAAGGTATCTCTACACAGAGAATGGACTCTATAATGCTTACCATGAAAGGGTGGTACTATACTACTGAGCAATCTTCAGCCCACTTTTCACTTCTGATTTTGAGATCTGAGAAGCCTAGACACTTTGTTGTCCAGATAGGTCTTGACATTTCAATCCTCTTGCCTCAACCTCCCACTCCTGTGTACCTGGGATCACATGTCTGAATCATCAAATTCATCGATGAAAAACTTTTTGAGACTAAGAGCTATTTCTAAATCTTCATTTTTGCCCCATATACACGTGAGATCATGGCCAATCAACCCATCAGTTAGAAAAGCAGGGGTAGGCGTCAAACAAAGCCACTGACTCGGTTTAGTCTTCCAAGAAACTGTCAAATTGGGTTTAGGTGTGCTCCAGTTTTGACCGAATTATACTGTGCTCAGCAAGAAGACACTCAATCCAGTACTTTGGGTAGGATGCTCGTGTTTGCTAGCAGCCTTCTGACCTTGGATTTAGTCTAAAATATAAAAAGAAGACAGTCCCTCGAGAGTGAGGTGACCTCTTAGGAGGCAGGCAGCCAACACTTCATCTTTAAAACAGGTTGTCCCAAATGGACTGAATATAAGTTTTACTTTTGTCACCTAAAGAAAACCTTAGTTGAGTGCTATCATTGTTGCAGTTTTAAAACAATAATTTAATGTCATTTCCGACCCCTGACGTCTTTCCTGCACAGGTTAGAAATCGACAAATGACAAAGAATAAAACTCTGAAACTTCAGGGGCACTGGGCATTTGCTCACCGAGTCCTCTGTGTGCTGTTCAATGCTTAGAAGTCAGACTCCCTCCCTTCCATGTGAAAGAGGAACTAGGACGCTACCCATCATATACCAGGCACTCCCCCCGCACCTGCCATTACTAACCTTTACAACACCACTACGTAAGTGTTTTCGCCGTCAATTTATGAGAGGAAATGTTGAGACTCTGAAGTCCACAACTGGCACCTGCCGTACTTGATAGTTAAACTCTGATTGACCCTGAGTCCAAACCTAAGTCTCTTCTCATAGGCACGGCGATGGTAAATTTCAGGGGGCATAGACAGTATAAGTCTTGAAAACTGTCCTCCTAGAGCAGAAGTTTCTTAACTGATCTAGCCCATGCCTATGTCAGAGGGCATCATCAGGAAAATACATTGAACTGACACAAGAATCTAGAGAGTGTTTTTTTTAGCTTAAACAGACATAGCTGAAGAAGTTTTTCTGACTTCAGAGAATCTATTAGACTCTGATAGTAAATGTCAGACATCTTAAGGTTTTGAAATGTTAATCAAATCAAAAGGATTTTCTTTTTTAATTTTTGATTTTTTTAACTCTCCACATGTTCCAATGTAAGCATGTTTTACAGATTTTTAAGTTATGTACATGCATGCTCATTTGTGTGCAGGCATGTGCATATGAACCCAGGTGCCTGAGAAGACAGGAGAGTTCAGATCTCTTGGAGCTGGAGATCCAGGCAGTGTGAGCTTCTTGAAGCGGTGCTTGAAACCACCCTGAAAACCAAACACCAGTCCTCTCAAAGAACACTGTGTGCTCTTCACCACTGAGCATTCTCCCCAGCCTCTGGAAGGAGTTCCTTTGCTGGTGACACTTTAATGACGACAAAAATGGCCTACTTTCACCCCACTCGTTTGACCCTGAACACATGAGTTTAGAAGGCATGCCTTGGGACATGGTCCCTGTGCATGGACTCACGTCATGAGCTGTGACTCAGCCCAGACTAGTCCCTCTCCGTCAAGTCCTTCTCCTACACTTCCAGAAAGGAAGTTTATATGTTCACACTCCATCCAACAGTGGAAAGGCATGTGTGGTGGGGATTTACCATGAATTGAGAAAGAAACAACACCACCAATTTCTTTATAAACATTAGGTCAGTTGGTGCACTCCCTCAGCCACAGGCAGGAGAGACTAATTGCCAGACGACTGGTTTTCTGACTAGTCAGACTCGGGTTGTCAGTGCAAACCAAGGAAAACTTCCAAACTTCTACAAACATATAGAATTCCTAGTTGGTTAAAAAAAAAATCAACAAAAGTATCAAAGAGAATACGTACGTGCATTCGCATATACTTGTGTCTGTGAAGGTCAAATGTCTGCTGGGTGTCTCCCTCTGTCACATAGTTTTGAGACAGGGTCTCTCACTGAACCTGACGTTCAGCATTTGGACCCGCCTGTCTCTACCGCCCCTGCACCGGAAGTGTAAACACAGGCCACCACACCTGGCATTTATGGGTTCCAGGGACCCACTTGTCCTCATCTGCTTGGACACTAAATGCTTCCCCTTCTGAGTTATCTCCCCAGCCCCTCATAACACACCATGGAGTGAGTCGGTTTCTTACTGGAAGTACTACGAACCACAAGCTGTGTTCTTCTCAAAGGTACACAGAACTTCAAGTGTGGGTTGTGGGGACTTTAATTATATTTCACTTCCCATAACTGCTATTAGCTGGGTTATCCACTACTGTAACCTAAGAAGTTACAGACTATGTCTCCTAAGGCAGACAGACACACACACAAAATGGAAGACTTGGAGTTATGGCTCCCAAGTCTTTCTGGAATTAGAATAGTGGCCACCTTCTAAAGACTGGGACAACGGCATGAGCCACAGCTGAGCAGTAAAGATATTGAAACAGCTCACTTGATAAATGTACCCAAATGATGATGGTTATATAAGGAAGAACCCAAATCAAATCAATGGCAAGGATATTTTCAGAGTTTGGAAATGTCAGCCTCTGTTCATACTTAAAGGCTTACATCATCTAACAGAACCCCACAGAGTGAGCTGATCTTCTATGAACAATCAAGAATGAAACATGGAGACAGCTTGCTTCATTTCCACAACACCATCTGAACGATCAGGAGTCAACAGGATGAGTTAGGTCACACTAAGGAGAAGGAACATTGACAAACATTCAGCTATGACTCCTCACAGTCCAGCAAGAAAGTCATCTAAAAATGTGTGTATGAGTGTGTGCATGCTCAGGCTCATGCACATTTGTGTGTTCTGTGCAACATCAGAGAAACACACACCCATCGCCACAACAGAGTCGGCAGAATTCTCAAGGGTTTCATCAAAGTGGCATTTTCATCATTCTCTCTCATGCTTTGAAGAGTCATACCTTGGTATTGAACCTGAGAATAAACGGACCAACCAGCCTATTCTGAATCCAACACACAAAAGAAACCCTGAAATATTAGTTGGAATGAGTCTCGGTGAACTAAAATCTTATGAGTCTTGCATGTCAATGAGAAGCAAGACAGAGGGGCAAAACTAAAACAGAGATAATTTGAAATGTAACAGTGGAGTAAAATTTAAACAAACAAGTATGGGCCTGAACGCCAACCTACTTGGTTATTTGTACCCGGAAGCTGTACATGTTTCCTCTTCAGTCAAATCCGAGTCTTTCCTACTGAGTAGGGATGCCTCAATGTAAAAGGACTAACATAATGCTGCACCAGGTAGGGACTCAGTGACTTTGGAGAGCTAGTACACAGAATGCAAAACACACCAGATGGCTCTCTATGTTTGTAATCTTTTAAAAGCAAGTAACTTCTCCCACTAAGCGCAAATTGAAACCTGGCAATGAAACGGCTGTACGGACAATGGCACCCAGAAGCGATGCGATCAAACAGTGAAGTGGTATCCTGGAATTATGATGAAGCTAGAAACTGACACAAGACTGGATGCCAGAGAGGAAGTAGACAATGATAACAACCAAACTTGCCAATCAGTTAGTCAGGGTCTGCACCCCACCTGCCTGTTCAAACGCTTTTGTTGTTGCGTTAGGCACTAAAAGTTCATGGGGTTTAAAGACAATTCATAATATGCCTTCCTAACCCACCCATATCTTATTAAATATTAACAAAGAAAACTTCCCGGGAATCTTCCTTTTCATTCTACCATTGCTTTGCCAGCTCACCTGAGACTTAAGGGAAGGAATGAAACGCCAGACAATCCAACCTGTTCAGAAGTCCCGAATGCTGAAGGTGACTTCTACCAAGGTTTCCTACAGCATCCAACACACTCGGCTTTGTGGACAAAAAGCGGAGTGCAAACACACCAGAAGGAAGATAAGGAGGGAAAGAAGATAAAGAGGGAAGACAAGGGGACGGTTGAGTTGAACGAGGGGGAGGCAGAACAAGACCATCATAGGCCAGGATTTGAGGCAAGAGGCAAGATAAGTTTGAGCACAGAATGACAAGACATGCGTAGACAGAGCTACAGACACATTCTGTCCAAAAGACTCTGTCACTAACTGATGGAAAAAGCTTCCATCACCTCTGAGCTATCAATCACTTATAGGACAAGAACAGGGAGTACAAGACCTGACCCCGGAAGTCATGTTAGGAAAGAACATTATCAAGGAAGCTGAGCTAATTTATTTATATCAATAGATACATATCTTCAACTCAGAGCAAAGTCATGGTAGCAATGATGTTGCTTATGGATAATCAAGAAATAAAATGTTCATGACTGATATATAAAAAGGTTCTCAATCTAAAACTCCAGTATATATATTTTATAATAATGAAAAACAGCCCAGCATGCACCAACTCAAACAAGTGGTACATAATCATCATCCCATTGTTGCCATTATTAGTTTGAGTTTGAAAGGTATTGTAGGGCTCTGTCGCTGCTCTTTAGGGCACCTGTGTTATCTAGCATCCTTCCACTGTCTCTTGGACTGGAGGTTTCAAGGCAGCGTTTCTCACAGCATGGCCTTTGCCACTCATATACAGTTAGTAGTTTCCTTTTGGGCCTCATCACCAGTTCAGAGGACTTTCTTTCATGGACGATCTCTTTACTTGCTTATTTTGTTAACAATGCTGAAAGTGAGCAACTGAAGCTTGCAGTTCCTCAAAAGTATCCATCAGTGTGCTTTGTAAACTTCCTTCTTGTAGCGCTGCCTAGCCACCCCACCTGTGCTTTCCTCCCATGGTCAGCAGGTCTGCTCAGAGGTTGCCCTTCACCACGAGCTGGCAGAGCACCTGCCCTTTATCTGGAACAGGACTTGAAGGTCACTCAGTGTGAAATGTCTAGCTCCCCTCCTATGCTAGAAGATCTGAAGGGATGGAAATCTGCTTGTTTTCATAATAATTGCTCTGTATACTCTAGTCTACAGTATGCAAAGGACAGGATCAAATAAGAGCAAACCTTTATTTCAGGAACTTTTTAGCATATTTCAAAAAGCTTTCTACTTAACTCTGTGTATCTAAGACAATCTATACATTCTGATTTTAAAAAGTTGCCCTGAAATATGTTAGCATCAACAACAAAATGTGTTCAATCTAAGTCACATAGAAAAAAAATCATGGTTTTATGAAATACATGACATGTAAGTGAAAAAACTAAGGTTTTTACGCATGAAAATGATGCAATATTTTTATAGCACCAGACTCTGAAACCTAGCCTTTGACGATCTCCCTGTTCACACTACTGCTTTGGTCAGATCTGGCTGGCTTTTCCTCAAAGAGAATTTTCCCCCAGTCACATTTCCAGCTTTGGAATGTGATAAAGGTCAATGGGAGTAGAGAATTCCTCCCATGTTTCTAGAGAAAAGGCAGGAACAAACCTCTTCCAACCTAATGTCAGAGGAAGCGGAAATGTTTTAGCATCTTTCCTAGCCAGAGGGAGGAATGATCATGTGTCCTCTGCAACCTCCTCCTAATTTTCCCACACCTATTGTTTAATTGCAGATTCTATTCAACTGGCTCCCTCGGTTGTTAGAGCAGCTGCATTATTCAATCAGGTGGTAATTAGGCAATGATTAAGCCATTACCCAAAGACCTATTCTTTCAAATCTCTACATTATATAACTCTTTTCAAGATAGTAGACTTTTGTATGGTCCTGATCCTCTCTACCTTGACGTCATACAGCCATCCATTTCAAACACAGGGACCATGGAACTCATAATTCTCTTCCTCCCCACCTGGTACAAATCCCCTCCTGAGGTCAAGACCTCCCTTGTTCTCATCCCCCCATTCATCTGATCACCCTCTGTACATCTACTCTTCTCTCACCCACTGGCTTCAATTATGCAAACAGGCTTGAACCCTGAATGGCCATAGCATAAATCATAATGACAATAAGTAAGTCATTTCACGGTGTCAGAACAAGGGGGCCCAAAGAGCCTGTGCTCTTCTATCGGTCCAGAAAAGTTATGTTTGGTTTGGTCTCCTTTTTACCTCTACAGCTGCCTACCAATAAGACAAGCAATGGGTGAACACACGCAGAAAGGAATGTGAGGATGAAACAGCTGAGGCCATCAAAATTAGATGTTGCTGCCCATCATAAACACAACATTTGCAGATAGAGGAAAGGTGGAGACAGAAACCTGAAGTTCAAGCTCAAGAACAAACAGGCTGTGCATCCCCACATATATTTACATCTGTAGCTCTATATTCTTATGCTGTGCATCCCCACATATACTTACATCTGTAGCTCTATATCCTTACTTATGCTGTCCATCCCCACATATACTTACATCTGTAGCTCTAT
>JAQHUG010000073.1:5590167-5634021 GCA_028555095.1 Dicrostonyx torquatus
TGCATCCCCACATATACTTACATCTGTAGCTCTATATCCTTACTTATGCTGTCCATCCCCACATATACTTACATCTGTAGCTCTATATCCTTAATTATGCTGTGCATCCCCACATATATTTACATCTGTAGCTCTATATCCTTACTTATGCCGTCCATCCCCACATATACTTACATCTGTAGCTCTATATCCTTAATTATGCTGTCCATGCCCACATATACTTACATCTGTAGCTCTATATCCTTACTTATGCTGTGCATCCCCACATATACTTAGATCTGTAGCTATAATATCCTTACTTATGCAACTTGATAGTTTGAGGCTATTTTTAGATTAATTGTGAATATTTGCTTTCAAGGAAGATATAATCAAACAAACCCACAGCTGTGAAAACACACAAGGCACACCTCTTCTGTACATCATTCAACACACAATGGCTCTAATGCATCACCTTCAAGTCCTCTATGGTTGGGGGAGAGCGTTTCATTTTTAGAAGAGTCTAAAATTAAAAACTCGCCTCATATGCAGGAAGCCCCTAGTTCTATCCTGAGTCCAACTCCAGGTCAGATTTTAGCATATCGAAAGAAAGCCAAGGTCCGTAATCACTACCACCCCTAATTAAACTCACTAGAGACAGACTATTAGGTCATAATATGGCTACAGGAAAGGGCTTTCCTTCCTTATGCAATTATGTCCATTCAGTGCTGCTGGGGCTTGAATGTGAAATAATCCTTATAAATTCATGTGTTTGAGGACCTGGTCTCCAGCTGGTGGCACTGGGGCATTCGTTTCAAGTTTAGGAGGTGGCATCGACCTTGAAGAAGTGGGCTACTCTCTGGGACAGTGGGTTTTAAGAGTTATTACTGACTTTAGTGCACATAAGCTGTCTGGTGATACTATAGGCAACCACATGCCGACAGTCCCACCCCCACGGCTCAACAATTTGTCCTCTCTTCAATCGCTTTTGTCGAGTATTTTATCACAGGGACAAGAAAGTAATTAAAGCATTCACACTTGAAACATCCACAGGGGGAATGAGAATGCATTCACTCTTGAAACATGCACAGTGGGAATGAGAACCCATTCACACTTGAAACATCTATGGTGGGAATGAGTCGTATGACTGCTCCCCTCTCAATATGGGAATATTGTCCCTAAAGAAAATCTTGATAACCCAGGGTACTCATAAAATGAAATAACTATTTAAAAGGTTCATCCAAAGAGTTTTTGTGCCTGCCTTCCACATTTTCTCCTTGAGGCCAACACAACACAGTGGCATCCATGAAAATTTCTCTGGGGCAGGAAGAGAAAGGTGGGTCTAGATCCAGAGTGCCTGGTCCCGAATCAGACTTTTGTGAGAACACAGGCAAAGCCTTTTTTTGCTCTCTTCTTAAGTTTTCCTACCCTTGCATCCAAGCAAGGAGAGCCTGGCCTCACCTTAAGGTCCGACTCATAATTAAACAGTAACATTTGTAGCACAGTGCATGGCACAACATAAGAGGCAAAACACGTTAACAATTTGAGTTCCAATGCTTACTATATATGATTCCACTTAATTGAAATGCTTAGGGCCTGAGGGTTGGGGATCTGATAATTCCTTGGATGTTATAATACTTGCATATGTACATGTACAGTGAGACAGCTTAGGGACTGTACATGAGTTCACTGTGTTTCGCTTAGGGATTGTACATGAGTTCACTGTGTTTTCACTTGCACTTAGCGTGCAGGTAATCTTATTCACTATCTTAAATAACTTGGGGCAAAAGACAAAGTTTCAGATTTAGGAACCAGAATGGAGATGTTTAGCTTGTTTAGCAATAGAAATACAATAGAAATTATTACTAACTCCTCTCTGTCTCTTCATCAAAAGGGACTCTCTGCCTTGTCTGTTTTCTGAAATTCTATAGTGGTTCACAGTCTTCAGTATGTCTGAGATCATCTCGTAGACTCTTCAATAAAAATGTCTCTGCTCAGATCCTGGGCTATTGATACCTGGGCCCTGGGGTGGGCCTGAGCTCAGGCATCTCATGAGCATCTCAGGGATGCTCATGTTGCTGGTCTGAAAGAATATCTGAAAACTGACGAGGATAAACCTTTGCATCAATGAAAGCAGCAAGTAACAGCAGACATTCAGCTTTCCTGCCCAACTACAAAACCCTTCTTAGACTCAGTAACCCCCAACTCCAATCTTGACCCAGTCATCTGAAGTCACACAGAACCTTCATGAAGGCACCACCTACACTGCACTGTTATCAACGAAGCCCCCTCCTGGAGACAAGGAGGGCTGAGCAATAAGGCCCCTAGCTTACTTTAAGATACAGAAACTTCTTAGTAAATGGTAACTAAATAGAAGAGATCCCTGGAAGGCCTTAGGGGTCATCTCTGGGTTATTCACTACACACAGATGCTAAAAGTCCTTAACAATCTAGGAGTTGATGCCATCCCATCAGCCACCTCTTCTCTATTCAAGGGCCTGGGAGACCTTGGCCTCCAGACACTAAATTGCCCCTCACTCATTACAAATACAGGAACTTCAGCCTTAGGCTTCTATGATCCATGCAGCTGGTAGAAGCTAAGTAGTCTCAGGAGGGAGGAAGCCAGGTTGGAAACAGGAAGCATTGCTCTGTCAACAGTTCTGATGAATTACCCAATAAGATTGCAACCAAAAAGAAAGAGAGAAATACTCATTTTCTTGTCTATTTCATTCTCATTTAAATAAATATTCACTTTCATGCCCAAATTTTTTATTGATTTTCTTCAAGAGGGTGCCCAAATTCTTCGCCTGGAGGGATGCACAAAACCCTCAGACATCACAGCTCCAATATCAGACATACTTTGGCCATTTGGGTTTTCTGGAAATTTCTCCAATTTATCATCTGTCCAGCTCTGTCTACATTGGACCACCTTAATCAAATCAAGCAGTTTACACACACCTCCTAGAGACAGTTTTAATGGCTCATAAAGACAAGTTTCGGGTGTCTTGTCAATTTCACTGCAAACAGAGAAACTAAACACATCTGAAGCATAATCCAGGCAGAAAATGCCGCCTGACCTTTCTGTACAGGCGAAGCTGTTTCTCATCAGTTAAATGACAATGTCTCCGAAATAATTAAAGTGTATAAACCCCTTTGATTTTTTTGTGTTTAGTTGGCAGCAACTGCAGAAAGGGTTTTAAGAAAACAAACATTCTCCTTGTCAAGAAATAGGCTGGATTCGGAGTTCAAGCTTAACTCATTTTAGAGGGCAGAGTAACATGAATTAGAAGGTCAGTTATCTAACTCATATATACTTCAAGATGTGGTTAGCAGAGTTGTTATGGATTCTACACAAAAGTGACATGGGGATCCTAAGGATTCCCTGCCAAGTCTGCACATTGGGCTACATCTCCAGGGATGGGCCGATGGAAAGATGGATACGGTTATTTGATGTTAGGTATCTATCAATATGAGATGGGTTTACATACAAACTCGAGGCCCTTTCTAGGGAACCGTGATGCTCTTTTTTCACTTCCCAGCTAAGGAAAGAAATCAAGCTGAACTGCTGAAGCAAATTAATGGATGGCATAGAAAGAATACATACAAAATTTTAGCAGCTAGCCCCAACTGGACCCATTAATCCTTTTAAGGTAGATTAAAGAAGTCACATAATAATTTCCCTTTGAAAAACAGCAGTCCACCTACTTGTCCCAGGTAGGTCGCCATTCACCAGCCCCAGCACAATAAAGCCTCTGCTCACTTTGGTGACTTTAACCCCAGGCAGCAGATTCTCAGAACATGACTGGATTCTAATCTCCAGCCAATCTTTCCAATCTACATTATCTGATCTTTTGACAGCACACAGATGTACCCACGTTCCATTTCCAGGCCAACCTCCTTGTCCAAATTGCGGGCTGGGGTGTCGAAATCTACTATGTGTATTTCACACGACAAGATAAGTTGCCTACAGACTTTGTGTAGTTCATCCTCACTGAGTCTTAATTTTGTTTTAAAGATAGTTTTCTCCATTCTTTGCACGATGGCTAAGACATGCCCTTCTCAGACTTGTATTTTTCCCTGTATCGTACTTTGTACCTGTGGCAACAGTGCTGAAGTAAATCATAAATATGATCCTGGGCTTTTCTAAACACCAGCTGTGAATTCGAAGCCGCACCCCCTTGTCTTAACATCTGTCCCACCAAAGCCTAGATCAGCCTGCTCTTGAGAAGGCTTGCCCTTAGCAGGTGTACAATATTTGTTTAATTGAATTGCTATTGACCCAGTCGAGGCCTGAATGCTAATGGTATCATCATCCAGAGACCCCACACAATGAATAGCACTGAATTTCACAGGCAATGTCCTAATGTCCCCAGGGTTCCTGGAGAAGCTCTTTAATACCTTAAGTGCCAGGGACTTGCAGTTTCCAGTGCAGGCAGCTGCAGCTGGGATCCTTACACTGCAAAAGAGCTCGTCCATTAACAGAGAAGACTCAACCCGCGAAATTGTCAAGGCACCCGAGCTCTATTAAAGAACTGGGCAGAGGTAGGGGACATTTTTTTTTTTTTTTTTTTTGCAAATTCACTACAGTCATCGTTAGCCTTTGCTTTGTTTTGTGCCGTGGCTGAGAGCCTTGTAACCTATGCGTACTCTAAGGTTTTCTGTCATCCTGAAGCCGAGCAAATGCCAGCGCAGAGACTGAAACGGGACTCTCAACATCTGGAACTCGGAGTGCATCAAAGCCTATCCAAGCAAAGGACTGGCCTCTGTAAAGCCCAGATTCTAGCAGCAATGGGGTGTTACCTCCGCTGCACTCAGGAGACACTGAGTGTGTGGCCTTTACAATGCGGCGAAACTCTGGAACAGACTGCCCTCTCAAGTTCGCCAATACTTAATGTCTGCCTCTGAGCCACAAGACATTTCTCGGAACCCTGAGCCGCCAACTACTTGTTCGGAACGCCACAAAGTCAGTAACTTCCCACTTGGGCTTTAAAAGAACAGAAGTCCAGCCTCAGTATCCGGCTGTGCAAGACCCTGCTACCCGGTCCTTGTGCGCGGCCAGGTGAACCAGCCACCACACTCACCTGTCTCAGGCTGAGTCCCCAGTCCAGCAGAGCGCGGCGGGCGCGCGCCCCTCACTTGCGTGGGATCCACCGTTGCTGTCGTCTGTGGTTGAGGTCGCTGCTCAGGAGAGCACCAAGCAGCCCTGCTGCGGAGGACACCAGAGCGCCCCGAGGACCACGGGACTTCCGAAGCCACCCCTTGGTGAGCCCCGCCTTAAAGGGGCGGAGGCGGGCGCGTCACCTTGGAGCCGCCTTCCAGCCAGAGCGTGGGCAGTTTGCGGATGATTCTGCCAGGTGTGACAGGAAGGAGCCTGGGCTGTTCTCTGGGCTAGTTGGATATGCAGGGGGTGGTTATTGCTACCATTCGTTTGGGCTGGTTCACGGGGAAGGAAGGTGAGTCCTAAAAGTCAAAAGGAACTAAAGAGGCGGAATGCTTCTTGCAAACTTGTTACTAGTTTTTCTTCACCGATGCTCCCATTCAGTCCCTAAGAGACCACCAAGCAGAGAATATCTTCCCCTTTCACCTCCCCAGCCCTAGGAAGCGGTATCCCAGGGATTAAATCTGCGCAACCTATGCCACATGGGTACCTTGGTGTGTGGAAATCAGTCACTCAGATCTGCTGGGCCTTGCCCCCTTCTCCAAAGATGAGCTGCGCTGCGAGGCCTGGGAGCTGTTCCAAGGACTCAGAGACCTCCTAAGGACACTCAGGTGCTCAGTAAATCTTGGTCTTTGTTTCCTGGAGTGTTCCCCTCCTACTTCAGGCTGCATTTCTTTGCTTTGTGGGCCTTGCTGCCCCCTGCACTTCCTCCATTTCCATCCTGTTCTCTGCAAGCCTGTGGGCAGCTGCAAAGGGCTCTGTCTGGGAAGATCAGGGACTCGCCTTTCCTGGAAGCAGCAGTTTTGAAACAGGATACAAGAGTTACAGAAAGGGTAAGTTGGGTGTGAGACAGACCTGGCATTCTACTGGCTACTGTGGGAATAGGTCTGTAACTGGAGAAGAATATAATTGGTGTGGCTGACGATTCAAGAGCGGGGCTGAGCTCAGAAAGCCCTTAAATCAAATCCTGGTCCAAAAAGTAATTGTGACTAGGCAGATCACCCCACCATTAGGATTCCGAACTTTCCTCTACTAAATCTCAATTTGAAAATTGCCATCTCACTGAGTCTGAGAATTTCTAAAACCAGTGTCCAAGCCCCTGGCGCATGGCAGCCATTCACTAAGAAGGAGCTAATAGCCATGTATCCTAGGCAAGAAGTTAGGAGGGGTGGGAAAAAAGGAGGAAGAATGCAAGTGTAGGAGGAAACGGGGAAAGCCACTGCCTTGTCATGAAGAGCCTGCTTATCTCAGTATTTACCACAGAGGGTGTCAACTTTGCCCTAGTCTGGATGCTTGCAGCGGAATAATTGAGATAATTTGCTACAAGGAATTATAAATTCTGTTGATGGATTCAGAAGGAAGGTTTTATGATATGCTTTGTAAGCAACTAGATTTCTGTAAAGGTACCTCCTTTACTCAGGAGGATGAACAATATGGGGGAAAATACAGCTAGCGAGTGGCACTAGGCCCAGAATGACGTACTAAATTTGGCTTCCACACCTGCCACTATGAAAAGGAGATGAAATGACAATAATACAATAGAAACATTTAGCTAAGTAAATAGAAGAGCAAAAATTGTTTGCACTAACCACAAAAGGCTGCCATTTTCTCGATACCATGTAGCAAGGTTAGTTCCTCCCTTGTCACCCTATACACATCTGGCACTCCCACAACAGAATACACTTTGCTACGATCTGCAACCTGATAAATGTGTGTACCTCAATTGTTTTTCAACATCTACTGCCATTGTTCCCTAAGGGATGGTGCGGAGAAGGAAAACGTAAATGGTACCAGAGGCCAAGGGCCTGTCACTGCTGGCATGGCTAAAAGGGCCAAGAAAGCTGTGGTTTGGGTATCAAAGGAATTTGAAGTCCTAGCATTAGCCTCAGCCCTCCCTCTGGGCTTGGGCTAGGTTGATAACTTGGTAGCGTGACCAGCTTGGGGGTGTGGGGAAAGATCGTGGAGAGCCACTGTGGTCCTTCAAGGCAGGGAAGAGTTAGATCTTTAGTTTTTCTGATTTCTGATCGGTCATGGGCTTTTTCTAAGAAGGATACTCTTATACCGACAGGCAACATCTCATATTCTGGGTGACTATCAATTATAACATGTCCCGTTTAAATTGTTCTGCACCCCTCAAGTGTGCACACCACACTGCTAAGGTTCCTCCCCTGCAGGATGGCCGAGAGGTGGTCCATGGCGGATGTGGAGCGCTAGTTTGGTTATGTATGCAGAGTCACACGTGGGCCCCACAGAGCATGCATTCGCCCAGAACATATTAAAGACCAAGAGCTATTATGAGACTGTCATGCAACCAGGCATCCATTGCCTAATGTGTGAAAGCAAGTGTGTCTGGAAGTGGAAAATCTCCACTTCACCAATCACACTGACCACAGAGGCTGTTTCTTGGGAAACAGCAGCCACATACCTTATTGCTGCAATGAATTATGAAGGTCAGATAGACCAGGCTGTCTATTATAAACTCAGGAGGTTTTACTTTCTTAAAGTAACATCTATTTCACCATTGACCAGTGCCCATAAAGTAGACTATGTTCACAACCGATTTAAAATAAGGAATCCAATATAACAACAGCATATTAAAAATTGATCAGCCTCATACACATTCTAAATGTAGCCGTGAGTGGTGAAGGAGCAAAGCAAACAGTACTAAAGACAACTGGATTCTTCTCAGAATGGAACACTCCCTGGAGGGGGCAGGTAGTATCTGTGGCCAGATAAAAGTCAAAGCGAGCATCAGAAACATCCCCCAACCCAGGGAGCCGGACAGCTGGACAGATGCACATTCTATGGTGGGAGGTGGGGTGAGGTATCACTTGAGACATCTCTGTATGTAGCTCTTTCACTTTCTATAGCTTTTAATGATTGCAAAATGCTGCGAGTCAGAGTCCTTTTCAGCTTGCGGTTGGGCTGTGGGAACCACAGAACAGGAACTTCACTGGTGCAGGAGAGAGAGGGAGACAAAAGTTTCTTGTGTATTCTTGATCACTGTTTTAATCCATTGGTACTGTTGTCTTCAAAGGAACAGTTGCTGCTTGTATAGGCCGCTTTTCTCTTCTTCCTTTTACACTTGCCCCCTCTCTCACCCCCTCCCACCCTGTTACTTTTGCTCTCTAGAGGACACAGGACCTTCAGCACAGTGGATAAGCCCAGTTTTACCATGGGCTTTTCAGTCTGGCAGACTCTTCTGGCACCTTGGTTCATGCATCCATACAGCTATTTCATGAGTCTGGGCTGTGCTGTCATTTTAAATCAGGAATGTTATGGCTTGCCCAAATGTTTGTAAACATCAAATATTGTTCTGAGGTATTTGACTATACTATGTAAAACTATGTCACTGTGGTTAGTTTAAGAAAAAAGCAATGGCCAATAGCTAGGCAGGAGATATAGGTGGGACTTCCGGACAGCGAGAGCTCTGGGAAGAAGAAAGGAGGAATCATCATCCGGACACAGAGGAAGCAGGACATGCAAGAGGAGAGGTAAAAGCCATGAGCCACATGGTAGCATGTAGATTAATAGAAATAGGTTAATTTAAGTTATAAGAGCCAGTTAGAGACAAGCCTAAGCTAAGGCTGAGCTTTCATAGTTAATAAGAAATCACTGTGTCCTTATTTGGGAGCTGGCTGGTAGAACAGAGAAAGACTCCTTAGCTTAGCCTTAGCTTAGGCTTGTTCCTAACTAGTTCTTACAACTTAAATTAACCCATATATTTTCATGTATGTTCTTTTACATGGCTCAGTTACCTTTACTCTGTACTGCCCATCCTGCTTCCTTGGCATCTAGCTGGCAACTCTGCCTTCTTCTTCCTGTGTTCTCTCTCTACCTGGAAGTCCCACCTATCTCTCCAACATTCAGCTTTTTGTTCCACCAATCACAACAGTACCTCTTCACAAGTGTACAAATACCCCATAACAGCAACTGACTTTGTTTTCTACTCTAACTAGACCATTGGAATGCTCAACACGTCCCACTTCTAGAAATCCATCAGGAATTATTCATTAATTCATCGAACACAGGAGCATTTGCTTCCTGAAGTCTGAGATGGAGCAAGAAGTTTCTAGACTAGGATAGCAGGATGATAAGCAACCCTCCATGATAAGCAATCTTCCATCAATAAGTGAAGCAGTCAGTTATATGTTGTCATAGCTAATACATGCTCAACTTCTACAACCAAGAACACAAGCAGTGGTGTCCATTGTGGCCAGCTAGTAAAATAAAAGACTGGCTCTGATCACACAGGAAAGGATAAAAATTAGTGAAAACAGCTCAAGGTATACCCAACCTAAAACATTCAAGTTCACATATTTTTAAACCTGGGCTTATGGCCATAAGCCATGTGACTAGTCTATGTCTACAAATCAAGAATGCATTTAGCTTTATTTTCAATGCTATGAATAGAAGAAGGAGGGAGAGAGGGAAGAGGAGGGGGGAAAATGATGGCTTTTGTTTTTGAGGTCCTGGAGCTTGGTTAGGAGGTGAAATGATGAAATGAGCACCCAGAGTGTGTCAAAGGGAGGCAGTTGTGGTGCAATAGCCTGAAGAGACTGGAAATGCATGTCCAGAGTCAAGTTCAGGTGAATATGTAGAAAGTAACACTGAAAGAGTTAGCAGGAAAGGAATTCCAGGCAGCCCCAGGTACTGTGAAAAATATTTTGAGGTACAAAACCTAGGATGCTCAGAGACAGAGCTCACTGATAAAGTCCAATTCAGGAATGAAGCCAGACCTGTCTAGGAATGGCTCCATAATGTTTACTCAAGAAATCAGAAATTTTAAATATGAATGCCCAAGGAGAAATAATAACCACACGTATAACTAACAAATGTTGGACGCATGTCACCAGTCTGTCTTCCTGAACTATGTAGGACATGTAATTTGAATGTGTTTTAATTTACCTAGCCTCCAATTGCTGTATGGGATCTTACCTACAAAGAAAGTACAGATTCACTAATTAGTGATTACAAAGTATTATGGAAATAGCTGGAGCCTTATTACATGTGTAATAACAATATTTCTAAGCAAGTTGGGCATACAATAACTTGCTTACTGATTTTTTTTAGGTACAGATTTGCAATGACTAATGTTGCCACATCTTGAGAAAATATAGGCAGAAAATATGAAATAAAATAGTAAGAAATTTCAGCTGAAACTAAATTAATTTCTAATATTTAAGATTTGGCCAAGCAGGCTTTCTTGATGCTTTCAAATACCTGAGCAAAGAATTTAAAGGCAGAAAAGATCTATTCTGACTTATGAAGGCTTCAGCACCTTATAGCAGAGGGCCTAGTGGATCTGCTCATATCCCAAACACCCGGAAGCAAAGGCAGAGGAAGCCTACATTAGCTGTTCTCCTTCCTCCATATTTCTTTCACCTGGCCTCTCTGACGATGGGCTGCATAAATCCATCTTTAGGGAAATTCTCCCCAGCCCTGCTCAGTTACAGCCCAGCCCACATGCCTACTATCTCCAAAAGATCCTTCCCAGACACACCCAGAAGTGCGCTTTCTTCATCTCTTTGCTTTTCTCAATGTGAACAAATAGACACTTATCAAGGAAATGAGAAGAGAGGGAGATAAACACAGAAGAAGGAAGAAAGAAGGTAAAAATAACAGCAAATAAGTCTGAAAGTCCTAAAGAATTACACATTTTGCTATCATTTCATTAAGAAATTTTAATACCTAATTATGTCTATAAATAAATTGTTTTAATAAGCTTTTCTCATCGAGGATGACAATACTCCCTCCAAGAGTCAAAGATCACCCAATGAAAACCCAATAGCAGACATGAGAATCCCTCTATGAGTTGTTGTTCAGGGCTGTTCTTAGACTCCCAAACATACAGCCTTTTGCTATAGCTCTTGATTGCCCCCCAGAGGTGGAAGGTAAGTCTCTGTTGCTGAAGACACCTTGTGCTTCAGATGCTAGAGGCCCCTGAGCTGGAACTGATCTGAAGAACTCCTCCTTGGGGACCGACCAGCTTTCATGGTAACAGATGGTCCTACCAAGCTGTGATGCTATGACCCACATAAACAACCAGTATGGAATGGTAATTGTCTAAGTGCAGTAGTGGCACACAGACTTTGGCAGTAACCAACAATGCTCTAATTGGACTTAAGACCTGCTCAACAGGAAGAAGACCATGTCTTGTACAAGAAACATAGCTAACTACTCAGTGGTGGTGAGGTCATGGTTATAGAAAGAGAACCTACAGCCACTGTTTTACTAAAACAACATAATCCCTAGCAACAATATGAAAATACTTGTTCTTATACCACAGGTAAGTGCAGTCATCAAGGGGACTTCTCTTTACAGCAGAGGGGGTCCTAGTACACAAACCCCAATCAAAATTCAAAGTTGGGACACCTCCCAATGGATACATCTATACAGCATTCCCACACCAAACATTCAGGGAACATTTCAGAAGAGGGGGCAGGAATATTGTAAGAGTCAGAAGATCAGGGTTGCTTAGAAATTGTGACTTCTAGTAATATCAGAGGCCACACACACGAATACTCGCCAACATGACTGCCTAAACATGAGCTGAACAAGGGCAACACCAATAAACTTGTCAAAGTGGATGAGGACATGCCCACAAAGCCTCAACCCTACACAAAGAACTACAGGCGACAAAAGAATGCTGAGGGTGGGAGAAATAGTCTTCCCCAAGGAAGAGCGCACCAACTGGTTGGTTATTTAATACCAAATGGTCAGCCATGAAAACCTACATAGGAGTAACATTATGCAGACTAAGGAGTTATATTTGGGAATATATGTGTATATACATATGCATGCATCATATAATGAACAAAGAGGCCATGCATTTGTAAAAGAGGAAGCAGAGGTACATGGGAATGTTTGTAGGGAAGAAGGGGAAAGGAGAAATATTGTAATTATAATCTAAAAAATATTATAAAATAGTTGACAAGAGTAATCATCACATAGGCATTGAATTGCTTCTTTATCTGGAAATACATAACTATTTGGAAAAGTAGACATTCTATAAAGCATATATTCTCTTACAAAGCATATTTGCTTTATTCGACCTTCTTGTTCAGCTGCTTTTAAAAAATAAATAACAATGAACGATCCCTATTCAATCCCACAGAAAATAAACTTGAGAGGATCTGGAGAGAAGAGAGATCCTCAGCCAAATATTTCTGCCAAATGTGATCTCACACATTTGCACGGGCACACATATACACTTACACACATTCACAGAGGTCTTTACCTGTGTCCCTATTCCTGACATAGTTCAGTGAAACTAACCCCTCTTTAATGAGTCTCAAAATGTGGTTCTAATTTAGTGCCTCTGATTGAGCCCCCCAGGCTTATATTTCAGACTGCGTATGCTTCACCCATACACACTCATTGCTGAAGCATGCTCTGGAAACCACAAAATAAGAAGAGGATCCAGTTGCATGGTCGTGCAGATCTATGCCAGGCCTCATTTACGTCTATATCACCGTCAATGCCTCACTCATTTTTTCCCCCAAACTCTCTTCCTTCTCCAATAATAACAAGCTTTTGCTACCTGTGAGAGCTCCTCAGATCCCCAGCCCATACTGTCTCACCTGAGCAAGCTGTTTTAGTGTATTGCTGAAATGGGACCTTATTAGATGACAGGAGAGTTCTCAAAGGGTTTGAATTACAGCCTGACAGCCAATATTTGAAATGCCAAGGGAGAGGTGGTCTGTTGACTGCGCTTATTCCGTGCATCTGGAAAGTGCCTGTCTTTGCAAGGTGTGCTCGGTGGGACCTGTGTCCTCTGTGAGCAGGGATTTCCCCAGTCTCAAAATGATGACGATGGAAGGAGAGAGGAGAGAGGGCCCCGTTACTAACCCCGGAAGAAATGCGAGCAGACGTCAAAGGGAAGGAAATTAAACAGGAAAAAGGCAGTGGTGGATGAGCAGTATGGAAAAGCAAACAAGAATTTAAATGGCCAAGGTAGAGCAACACAAGACTGTGAGGAGCAGAGCGCTGGAGACAGGGAAGATTAACAAGATAGACAAATAAGTCAAAGGGAATGCCCTGATTATGTCAGTAGTGATGGAAATGGGCCCAATAAAAGCCAAGTTCATACCGAGTGTGGTTGTAATGCGTCAGACGAGTGAATGGATTGTCCTTCTGAGGGATTACACCTCTATCAATGTTTGCCTGTCGCGGCCACTTTGTGAAATGCTGTAATCCTCTGCTCAGTGAAGCAATGTATGGGCTACCACAGTACCTCATCTGACCATGTTATTCCCTGAGGTTGTGGACACTCATTAGCTTATCTAGAAGTAGAGGCTAATGCTCATATTGCACAGAAGAGCAAATATTACAAGGAAATGGCTACACGAATCAGTGTTTTGTTTTCACAGTGTTTTGTTTTCATGCACAATACTTGAGCCCCCAGATAAAAGGTTGCAACTATCTCTGTGGTTTACAGAATTGTGTCTTTGCTTGGTCTTTGTTTCTGTTTCCCACACGCTGCTCCACTGCTCCTTTTACAGTTTCCCACACTGGGCACTTCGTGTTCCACCTCTCCAACCACCTCACACATTCTGTTACCCTCTGAGTAAGGAGAAAGAAAGCTAAATACAAATGATGAGATTCTGTCTCCTCCAATACCCCAAATAACCACTGTCTCCTCCTCCAAAACTCTCTCACTCTTCCAGCGAGAATCAATCCTTCTCACCTAAGAGGGGCCACAGCAGTATGTACCCTGCCACCTTAAAATGCTTCAATTGAGGACAGACACTTCTATCTTTGGTAAAGGGTTGTGTTGATGCCTCTGGTGATTTCATTTGTTCCAAAATATATTTCTAGACTCACCATCCATTTCTAGAGATCCTATAGAAAATAAGGCTTTTCAAAACTCTGTGTGTGTGTATATATATATATATATATATATATATATATATATATGTTGGGAATATGAAAGTCCCATTGTGCACACAGATCACCATGGAAACCAAGAATATTTAGCAGGCAGGATAGTCTTCAGCAAATCAAAGTGTCATTTCTCAGACTGCTCAATGAGAGATTTAACCACATCAAACATAACTTAGTCTTCAGCAAATCAGAATGCCATTTCTCAGACGGTTTGATGAAAAGATTTAACCACATCAAGCATTTTCAGTAGTTTCACCCAATAATCACTATTATTATTATTATTATTATTATTATTATTGTTGTTGTTGTTAGTTTTGTGACAATGGATATTCTATTGCTTGTTCTAATGAGAGGGTCCAGCCTCCAAATTCTTGTCATGTTTTCAACCCTCAGTCAGGGTCTGAGGAACATGAAAATGCCTACCATTAATTCCTTGAATCGAGCCAATTCCAGACAGAAGTGAAACAGCCACATCTTTAAAAAACTTTCTGGGAGAGACAGTCATCCTCCATTAAGAATAAGCCTTTATAGGTCTAGCACTTAAATTTTATAAGCCTTTACCTTGGTTATGAAAAGCATCTTTCTGCAGTTGTAATAATACTTAAGATTTCTTACAAGGCCCATCACTCTCATTGTTGCCAATCCTTTAAATATTGCACAGGCAAATTTCCACTTCCTGATGACAGCCTGCAAATTTTCTAGGTCACACACAGTTGCTCTTTGAAATATTCTGAGAATGTGATGGGTTCTTTTCCCTCAAGATACTTGGACAAGATCTGAATGCTGTTTTTATGACTGTGGCCTTGGAAATGAAGTCACTAAGCAACTTTGCCTCCCCAGGTGACTGGCAAGCAATCAAAGCTATGATTCATGGTCCAAAGCTCCCTGTTCCATCTTCCCTTTTTGAGGGAAAAGATGCAAATATGTCAGCATCAAAGTCTCTCTATTTGTGCCCTCAGAAGAGTCATGCCTTGCACCCAAACTGTCATTGGCTGATGACATTCTTGTCCTTCCCAGATCAAACATCATATTTCTTGTCATACAACAGGGCCTCAATATGTCTATACCCACCCTCAGCAAGAACAAAATCAGTCATGCCAATGTCCCTTTCCCCTGAGCTCAATTTACTATTCATCCATGTATTTCAAGAGAGTAATCATTCAAGTTTTTGGATGATAGTTTCCCCCACTTATTAAACAGACATTATAATATGAATAAAAATGACTCCCTAGACCCTCAAACTGTTTTGTTTTGACACACACAGAAAACCTAGTGTACTTAGTGTAAGAACAAAAGCAACCAATAATAGTAAACAAATGAGCACAGCAAATCTGGCACATGGGCATCTTGCCCTTGATCACGCTGAATTCCTCCATGTTTGAGTTGGAATAGCACCTGCCCTTAAGGACTGTGTAAGGAGATTCCATGTTTAGAATGTATCTGAGCCAAAACAGATTCTCATTAAGTCAATGAACGTGATAATGATAACATTGATGATAAAGCTCATACTTTAAGTTGACGCCCCAGCCCTATTTTTGTTGGAGTTTTTTCAGCACTTTATTTATTATGAAAATTCTTAAATATACAGCATTTTTAAGATAATTAACCTCTGTATTCATCACCTATATTATATTACGCATTTTATTACATACCAGTTCTACCCTCTATCCTTCTGTTTAATTTTTGACACATCTCAAAATAATTAGAAGGTATCAATGCTCATTATCCATTATACCATTAACTAGAATTCAGGTTTATTTTCTGCTTTTATATATGTGATATATACTTCCAAGTTTACTGTTTAATTGATAAACATGGATATAGTGCTGTGGCAAACCCCCTGACCAGCAGGGAAGAAAAACCACCAGTCAAGGATCCTTCTCGTATCACCCTTTTATTGGAGTCTCTTGATTGAGGGGAGAGCAGGGAGCTAAGAGGGAGAGAGGACTAAATGGCAGCTGTTTATATAGGGAATATGGACACGGGTCATGCCTGGATTGGCTGCTTGCTTATCTTGCGATGCCCCAGCCACGGGATTGGCTATGATCATCATGTGTCACAGCATGCGTGAGAGACTCCGCCTAAAGCCTTGCCTAGTATGGAGTTGTTTTTCTTTGGCGCTGCAGGGACCTGGCGCCATCTTGTAATGGCCGCAAATTGGCTCCCTGCATAGTGCCAAACTATTAGGATATTTTTTTTACACTCCAAAATTACTTCATCTATTCTTCTTAAGTCAGAGTACACACACACATGCACACACACACGGGGGGGGAGGGGGAGAGATTCACAACTCACAATGTGTCAATCTCATTTCTGATATGTATTTTTCCATCACAGTTCAGTTGTGCCTATTCTAGAACTTCAAATAAATAGGACAACACCCTTATACTCTTTTATGCAAGGCTGAATTTTTTCTTTCCTTGTTGTGTCCTTTTAGCTGGAAGATATTCTATTGTGTGAATATATCACAGTTGGTTTGGCTGTTCTATTGATAGACACTTGACTTTTCGCTCTGGGTGGTGCTGAGTAAAGTTGCTAAAAACATTTTTGGATTAGCCTTTTCCACAAAACGATACGTTCTTTTGTTGGGTTTTAAAGTCATTGGAACTGATTGTTTTCTCTTTTCTGTCCCCCGACCCCATATGCCGACTCTGTATTTTTGAACTGTTAAATAAAGACTCTTACACAATGTAGAGGTTTGAGAATGGTCCCATAGGCTAAAACACCTGAATTATTGGTCCCTAGTCGGTGGAACTCTGTAGGTAGGATTAAGATCGCTGGTGATGGGCTTCAAACTTTCAAAAGCTTACACCATTCCCAAATACCCATCCTCTCTTTCCCTCTCAGCTCCTGCTCTAACACCAGCCCGCCTGCTGGCCATGCTTCTCACAGTGATGGCCATGTATTCTACTGCCCTCTGGAATTGTAAGCCCCAAATTAAATGCTTTCTTTCATAAGTTGACTTGGTCATGATGTCTTTGTTAGGGTTTCTGTTGCTGCAACAAAACACCATGGCTAAAAAGCAAGTTGGGTGGGGAGGGTTTATTTGGCTTAAACTTCCACAGTACTGATCATCATTAGAAGAAGTCAGGACAGGAACTCAAACAGGGCAGGATCCTGGAGGCAGGAGCTGGTGTAAAGGCCATGGAGGGTGCTGCTTACTGCTTTGCTCTCTATGGCTTGCTCAGCCTGCTTTTTTTTTTTTATAGACCCCAGGTCCACAAGCCCAGAGGTGGCACCACTGACAGTGGACTGGGCCCTCCATCATTAATCACTAATTAGGGAAATGCCTTATAGCTGGATCTTACAGAGGCATTTTCTTAATTAAAGCTCCTTCCTGCATGATGACTCTAACTTTTGTTAAGTTGACATAAAGCCAGCTAGTACACGTGGTATCTCTTAACGACACACACACACACACACACACACACACACACACACACACAGCTCTATACACTAGAGTAGTAATTTCACTTGATAGACAAAAGGAAAGGTGATCCACTGATTTGTTCCTATATCGATGGTTAATGTCATTTCTACTGTGCAGCACCTCATTCCCCCACTCCTGTCATTTTGTGAGAAGATTGCAGACATATTGCTGGTACAAACTGAGATAAACGACTTACTTTTTAGTTACTTTGTTGAGCATGGTGCTTTTTCTATCATTGCTTAGCTAATAAGTTTTGCCTTAATATTCAGTGAAGAGTTAAGAAATCAAACATAGAAATAAAGAATCCAGTCCAGGAATATAGAAATATAAAGCTTAAGCCCAAATACATTTTAAGGGAAAAAATAATAAAGCTGGCAGCCACTGTTAACCTTTAACAAACACTTTCTGCTTTAAGAGCAGACATCCTGGCAGCCACTGGGCACAGAGGTAAGCTTTTTTTTTTGTATTTATTGTTAAAAGAGAAATTTACATTTACTCCCCTTGTCCCAGGCCCTCCCGCTCCCCCACCACCCGTCCTCCTTCCTTCCCCTCTGCTTCCCTAAGAGGGGGCAGGATACCCTGCCCTGTGGGACGTCCAAGGCCCTCCCCCCTCCATCCCGGCCTAAGAAGGTGTGCATCCATATAGAATAGGTTCCCAAAAAGCCAGTACGTGCAGTAGAATCAAAATTTTTGTGCCATTATCATTGGTTTCTCAGTCAGTCCCCATTTGTAGCCACATTCAGAGATTCTGGTTTGGTCATATGCTCATTCGGTCCTGGTCCAGCTGGATTTGATGAGCTCCCAATAGATCAGGCACACTGTCTCAATTGATGGAGCTTTTAACAATTTTCTCCTGCCTCCCAGCTTCCCATCTAGACAGGTACTTGGGCAAAGGTGAGCTTCGAACTCTTACCTCTATGGGACCCTCTGCTTGTATTCCCCTAAGTTTTAACTGTCCACCTATGTGACTCTACTCTCTGCCTTGCACTCTTTCAGGGACAGTAAGCACTCTAAGTTAACATTCTAATGTCCTATAGCAAAAAGTTTTCAAACTTAAAAAGTAACGTGACCTGAAGCCTGACCTCAAGGTTGTAAAAAGCTCTTTGACCCACACCTGGTGCTTGATTTTACTATAAGAGGAGGCCCAGAACCAGACCTCATTGCCACAGCTGCAAAAGTCCCGTCTCTGTCTGTGGTCACAGCTGCAGCTGAGAAGCTTTTTGTGCCCCGTGGTGATTTTTTTTTTCTGGAATAAGGCTTGCTTCTCGTTTAATACACTTTGGTGGCCTGTTACCTCATCATTGTGCCATGCCAAAACTCAACATTCAGAGTTAAAATGTCAGCAATGTAAAACCCATTAAAATCAGGTAGTTCTGTAAGAACTTAGAGTGTCAATCTCAGATACCCTTTCCTCGAGTGTCTCCATTTTGTGTTATGTTTTTTAAATCCATTTCCTTAAAGAGCTGAGATGGGCTTCCATCCATCTATGGCTGGAGTAGGAGCTCCGCAGCATCACCTATCTGTGCCACTTTGGCCAGCCTCTCTCCATGAGGTATAAAGATTTCCCTTTTACAGAGGTGTCATGAGCACATGGGACATGATTCTTATTGGAACACGACGGAAGGTAATTTTAGAATATTATCTTAATTAAAATAAATGAACTAGATTCTATGTTGTCTTCCCTTTTGAGTTTTCTCAAAATTCCAGAGCTGTTAGGATTTTGCATCAATTACCCAGTGTTTGCAAGAGTTACTTCTATCAAGTATTTAAGAAAGAAAAATCAAGATCTACAGTCATCAGCCCCTACCACTGTTGGGGTGATTGAAAAAAACAAAAACAAACAAAACAACAACAACAACAAAACCCTGTACAGTCTTCAGTACTTCCCTGGACACGCTGACCATAGAGCTCCCTGACTAACTGGGGGGAGTGGGTAAGAGCTCATGAAGGATGCAGCACTAATGAGCAAATGAAAAACCATCTCCGCCTAGGGACTCCCAGCATCCTGTAAAAGGCAAAGATGTCTTCAGGCTATGTAGCCACAAAGTTACTGCATTTCCTCCTAAGTGCGCTGTGATTAGGGCTGCTGGCTGTGGGGCCATAATGGATGAGGCTGCAGCTGCCTCTCACAGAAAAACATTGTTGACTTTGCACTGGAAAATTCTTTCATCTCTACAGTGCCCGAAAAATCTGCAGTCTGGAGCCCAGTGTTCTCCTTTTTGTACTTATTCTCAAGATTATAAGATTTCTTTCTTCAAGTCATCCACGTGTTTGAAGTCCAGTATCCCTTCTACACAGTGAAATGTAATACACATACTCTAGGGACAGATGCTTTTATTGTTTTTTTTCAATGCAGTAACAAAATGCCAGATGAAAGCAACTTGAGCCTGGAGGGCTTCATTTGAGCCCATAGTTTGAAGGTACTGTCCACTGTGGCAGGGAAGGCACTGGCAGCCAAAGCATAAGACCCGCTGATCGCATCATGTCTGCAGTAAGGAAGAGGAAACCAATGAAAGATGTTGCTAGCTCATTTTTCCTCTTCTCATTCAGTCCATGAGAATACTCAATATGTGAAGTATTCCCAACTCAATTAACACAATCTAGAGCTGATGAACTGAACTTGGGTCCTCATGCCTTTCCTATTGAGCCATTTGCCCGATCTCTTCGCCTGTGTTAATATCTTAAAATCTCTTGATACTGTAGTCACAATTAAGAAAGAGACATTGGTAGTTACTATTAGTTAACTGTCAGTTTTTATTTGAATGTCACGTTTATCCTTACTGCACCACTTCACATTCAGTGATCCCAGGCAGGATGACACCATCTGCTTGGTTCCTGTGTTTCCCTAGGTTCTTCTGGTCCATGAGCTTGTCTCCCGCATTCCTTGTTGTCAACATCCTCAACACCTCTAAAGACGACCGACCACACATCTGGTAGAAAATGTAACTGATTTGCTCTGTCACTTTTTAAAAGTATGATTATATTTGAGAATCTAATTTTACCCTGAAAAAAAAATAGGATAGATACAAATGAGAAGGCCTTGTTGTCACATTAGACTGGAGACTCCATGACAGTCTTATGATACTGTTGGTGACAGTCCCCATCATCACACTATAGACCCTCACATTTTCTCTGAAGACCTTTGGAATTTGTCTAAGAGTTTTGCCACAAGTGTGGGGAGACACAGAGCTTGCAGGTGGCCTTGACCTTTGTTGTGCCCTCTGTTGGTTTCTCAGGCTCTTTCTATAGGCAATGCCCTTCTCCAAACAGGAAGGGACAAGTGAAACCACCAACCCTAATAAACAGGGTTTGGTTTGTACACGCCCAGGCCAGAGCAAGATGAACAAACATGCCAACTTCTGGCAATGTGCTAAGTCATGCCTCACCCTCTTACGGCAAGCTTCGCTAACTGGAAGAACAGCTTCTGAGGAAGTAACCCATTGTAATCATGAAAACTCCACAGGGAATATTTAAAATTAGGGAGACTGCACTGGTAGGCAGCAACTCTAGTGTCCCTGAGCATTTTAGACATGCTAGGCCAGCACTGTAGGTTTTATAGAAGTCTCTGCTGTCCTCTTTTCTGAATTAAGAGACTACAGTCCAAACTGACCTTGCTCATGCTATGAATTCTAAGGCACAGGAACAATAGTCTAAAAATAGATATACCTTGCTATTTTTCCTCTTCAACCATACAACCCTACCACAGGAGGCTCTTCCTTATGAATACTCAGATTTTTTTTAAAAACAGGATCTTTTTTTTAATATTTATTTATTTATTATGTATACAATATTCTGTGTGTGTGTACGCCTGCATGCATCAGGCCCCATTACAGATGGTTGTGAGCCACCATGTGGTTGCTGGAAATTGAACTCAGGACCTCTGGAAGAACAGGCAATGCTCTTAACCTCTGAGCCATCTCTCCAGCCCAATACTCAGATTTTAAGGAGGAAACATGCCTGCTCAGATCTCACTGCCCAAAACAGAACTCTTGATTCTTGGTTGAGCTTGGGAAGCAATTAAAACAAAAGAAAATGCTATGTGTTTTATTTTCTTATTTTCTAGCCCTTTTGAAAAGAGATACAGAACATTGTTTTCGGAGTGACACTGGAGGACATAACTGCCGGGGTATGCTGCAGGTGCAGGCAGCAGCAAGTAAGGCAGATGTGGCATGAGGCTGGCTTTCCCCTGCATCATTGCTTCAGAATGACACTCATGGGGGAAGGACTTCTGGATACAGTGGCTAAGGTGTGCTCCTGAGAATTACAAGAACACAAAACACAATTTATCTGGTCCTATCTATGGCTAGACTATTCCTGTTTAAATTTTCACATGGAGACTAGGAAGGCTCGCATGATTACCCCCAGTAACCACATCCTAAAAATAGGTTCATTTAACTAGCACATTAATTGGTTGAATTCAGTTTCAAGTACACAGACAAACCCAGAGATCATTATCAACGAACTCTTTTATTGAACACTGTAAATGTTCAAATCAATATCATTGTGTTCAAGTGTATTTCATTTAAAGGTGTTGCTGTCCAGAACTGATCCTGTGCTGTGGCATTTGTCACTCTAGTTTAAAAGTGTTTTGGAAGAAGGATCGACTTATAATTGAACATGCATTTTAACAAGGACAGTATAATGGCTATGCCTATTTTTCAAGCAAGAGAACTGAGACAAAGTTCCCAGGTGCCCCGGGCATGCTCTCCCAAGCTTTCCCCTCCTTTACCATGTGTTTTCTAGCATCTGGGTCAATGAAATCAGCTTTCCTAAGATCTAGCTTCTTGCGCCGTGGATGATTATTTTCAGTTATTCTCATGGTCATACGTACTCGTATGCTGAAACTGTCTCACAGTACTTCATTTATTTGAAGAGACCATGATGTGTCTGGTGTCCCACATTTCAGTTCTTTCCAGTTTGTGGTAATTACAAATTTCAGTGGCATTTAACAGGGCTTTCTTTTTTTTTTCCTGGATAAATGAGTAGGAAGGGAACGGTTGGAGTTGGACAAGTATGTGTGAATTTGAATGTAATCGATCAACTTTTTCCAAACTGGCTGTACCATTTCACATTCCTAATAACATGTATGATTGTCCCATCTTCTCCATGTAGCACTGTGAATACCAGTCACTTACAATTTTCATTTTCTAACCATTTGTTGCTGGAATATAAAGATGATATATGTTTTTACCTTGGTAAACTTGGTAAACTCTCATAGTTCTGGTAGAATAGGATTTTACATGGACCACCAAGCCATCCAAGAAGAGCAACAGCCCTTCTCTTTTACTTTGAAATTGGCTCAGTTTTTCCTTGCTCCTGCTTTTAACACCGGGAAGACTCTCCACACCTGTGTTGAAGCCAGAGCCAAGGCAGGCGGTACTGCACTGCAATACACCCTGAGCTTTAGGAATAAACGACATTATGCTGTATTTAAAACAAACAAATGGATCTGTGATCAGAAGAAATCCAAGAAAATGGAGTCATGGAGTTTTTTTAATTTTCCCCAGTCTCCCGAAAATGGCATTTAACCTTTTATTATTAAACATGATACTTACCACAGCATCCCAAAATGAGGAAGTCCCTTCTAGACCCACTTTATTGAGTTTCAAGGGTCAAGAAGTGAGTTGGAGCCTTGACAATGAACTTTTTGCATCTGCTGGGATTATTACAAACTACCTTTGGTTTTTCCAGTGGTCAGCCCAACTCCTTATGTCCATCAACTTTGTAATGATAAACTAGGCCCAACTTCCATATAGACTGAGTCCATTTGCTTGGCTATTATATATATTATATTATTCATAGAGATTGTCGGGTTCAGTGTATTGGTGTTGTGCTTAGAATGTTCACAGCATTCTCCATCAATTCCTGGGCTCCCCTGCCTTCCTTTATCACTATGGTAACGCAGCTATGTAGAATGAGTTGCAGGCACAAGTACATTAGTTCCCATTTTTATATAACAAGTAATTGGCTAAGTCCCCTGCTTCAAACACTGGAGGCTACAAGTGATGCATTAGCTGTGTTTCATCTGGGCACTTGAAGAAGTCCTCTTCTGAGTTAATTTTTGCTGTTCATTTGTAGGACTGGATCCTTATTCCCTTGCTAGCCAAGTGTCACACTCATCTCCTTGAGTGTCTCCACACGCCTCATTACTTTCTGCCTCCCATCTTTAAGATAGTCACTAGAACTTATTTGTGCTGAAGTTCATGATCATCCCTTGGGTCATCTGCAGAAAAAAATGTTTATTATTTTTCAATTAAATTTATTCATTTATTTTATATTCTGACCGCAGTTTCCCCTCCCTCCTCTCCTCCCACCACTTCTACCCACCTCCCTTTTGCCCAACCTCTCCAAATCCACTCCTCTTCTGTCTCTGTTCAGAAAGGGGCAGGCCTCCCATGGGTGTCAACAAAGCGTAGCATAGCAAGTTGAGGTAGAACTAAGCTTCTCAGATTAAGCTTGGCCCATCCAGACAGGCAGGTTTTCTGCTAACTGACCTGTAGACTTAATTATATTCATTCATAGTAACATCATGATTAGAATTTGATTGAATGCCAGGAAGAAGGTGTGTCTATGCCACATGCTGGTAATATCTGGAGTCAATTAGAATGCTTCTGGCTATAGAGCTTGCACATCATTGACTTACTCATATAGGTTCTTCCTTAGAAGGATGTTAGCATTCATCAGTGGTCATTTGGGCTGATGATGACGTTTTTGAGAAATTTGCCAACTAAAATGTTAAGATATTTAATAATTTTAGTCATGTAACTCACCCCTGCTTTATTAGTTTATTCACCCAAGGAATTATCTAACTAAAATTCACTGTTGAATTTACTAACACAGTTGACTGTAAAAATCCCCTTATACTCTGAAAACTTCAGACACTTTAGATTGTCACCAATCCCCTCATCTTTGAAATTTACCTCTTTTCCTGTATCACCAGATTGGTTAACATGGTAATATTCTATAGCATTGGTTTCATCCAATAAGCAAGATATTAGCTTTCATGCCTCCAAAACCAGTACCACAGGATAGACTCTTACACATTACCTGTTCCAGCTGCCAACTTGAACCTAACGCCTCCTGCATCACAGCTTCTATGGGATGACATTAAGGAGATCCTTCCCAGATTATTTTGCATTGGTGAGGTTGCTCTCTCCTTAATTATAGTTTTTCAGCACCAACTAACCAGCCTTGATTGTTCTATAAAGTGAAGAAGGATGCTTAAAAGAAATCCCACACTAGCTCAGAACTGAGTATAATAAAGAGCTATTTATTTAGGGGTAGACTCACAAATTACAATCCTCTACTGAAATGGGGAACAGCAACCGAATCCCACAGACAGAAAAGAGACCAAATGTGTGCTTTACATTGGCATATATAGTATAAAAGGACACGCCCCAGGTAACCTAAGGCTACTGGTGGTAGGAATTCTTATAGCAACACCCCCTTTTGTTTAAATAAGAAAGTTCTAAGCCTAATAGAAAGTTGCATACAATAAGAACAAATATCAGGTATAAGAAATTAGAATTACAACCAGCATAAACAATATCAAGCAAGAAACATGTAATAAATGTTTCAATAATTATCCTAATGAGTTTAAGTCTTATATAGTAAATAACTTGGCCAAGTCAAAGAAAATAAGTCTTCAACCCCATCAAAGACCTGAGAAGGGAAATAATAATACTTGAGTAAGCAGGAAGTACAATCAAGCAACTTTCAAAATGTACAACAAATGACAGAGATCACCCAAAGTCTCATTTGCAATGTTAGAGCAGCCAAGTTTGGCTAAGACTTAGAGTAACTGACAAACCATTTTCAGAGGTAGGAACTTTTTCAAAACCAGCTTACCCTATCTTGGCAAGATTTGACAGTCTTTTTTCTTGCATTCTGCTTGTCCTGTCCAGACATTGTGCATTTTGTCAGTGGTCAATGCATGGGAAGTTCCTTGCCCATAGGCCAATTTTGCCAAGAAGAAAACAAGCTCCAAGTGGAGTGTCTTCAGTGCTCAACATTCTCTTGGCAATAGATCGGTGCTGCCAAGAGCAATCGTGTCTCACTTCAACAGAATCCTAAGTTATTTAAATGCCATATTCTACAGCTCTTTGAAGTAGTTGAAGATTACCTATCTATGCAGAATAAAATCTCTATGTATCTAAAGAACCTGATTAGTCTAACTATACATATGACAAACATAAGACTAAGACTTCATATTAGAATATTAAACAGTCTTTAAACAACTGTGCATCAAATGAGGACAATGACCTCAAAATGTAAGCAATGTATAAGTATCTTTATCAGAGGTAGAAGTGCACAGCACAATATCCTAAAATTGTATCAATATACAAAATGTCTTAAGCAGAGATAAAAGCATGCATGTATATAGCATGACAAAATAACTTTGCCTATGTGTACAAATATTGTAGATGAAAATAGAAACATATTCAATATAATTTAAGCTTGTATCAATATACAAGAATTTATACTAATGTAAATTGTGTATAAATGATAGCTCACAAGTATTCACTCTATTATTCACTATTATTATTACTGTAAGTAAGCTCACACTAATCTATTATCCCATCCAATTTCCCACCTTTTTTTCAAAGAGATCCAGACCCAAAAGCAACTTGGGGAGAAAATAAAGAACACTGTACGAAGCTGCTTACTGGCTTCCTCCCTCTGACTTACTAGATAACTTCCTTATATAGTCTAGGCCCACCTGCCTAGGGATGGCCACACCCAGAGTGGACTGAGCCCTCCAAATCAATTAGCAATTAATTAAATGCCTCAGAGACATGACCACAAAACAATGCAGTCATTTCTTCAGTTGAAGTTTCCTCTTCCCAGGAAATTCTAGGTTTGTATCAAGGTGACAACTGACATTAGCTATAACAAAGATAACTGCTTCAATTATTTTCTCTCCTGTTTTTGTTATTGCATTCTGTTCTTACTGGTTTGTAGTCTAAGCTTCACACTTTGCTTTATTCTGCTTAATTTAGGTTAAATTTGTTCTTTTAGTTTCCTAAATTCCTTTTACTTATTCTTTGACAATTTAATAAAGGGACATACTGAGTTTAAACATTTTCATCTGTCATTACCTTCTCATATCTTCCTCTCTCTCTGGCTGAAATTCCCTCCTTCCCAAGAAACCTCTTCTACTTAACTTCCTTTGCTTGTTTTGACTGAGTCTAAATAGAGATTTGTGCATTGATATATAGAAGGGTATGCTTCTAATTCCTGCTTCTTGGATTTTATTTGATTGTTCTGTATTATACTTAATACTAAAACTGAGAGAGAGCAAAGGAGAGATGTGAGAGAAATAAATGAAAGAGAGAAACAAGAGAACAGAACAGGGGAAAGAACAAAAGAGGGGAGGAAGAAAGACACTACTGTAATTCCTCACTCACAAATTCAACAATCTAAGCAGCTCTGAAAATCATGATTTTCATGAGATTATTGACTGTGGTAATACCTAGTCCTAGGTAATTGGTGGTGAAACATGGAGTAAGCTGTGGCCTTTTAAGTTTTATCCTTCACTATTTTTCTACAAATGGATAGCATCAAAAACTCAACAGCAGAAAGTTCTTCTTGTGACATTGGGACAAATCTGGCATGTAAAATCTAGATTTTGGAGAAATGCTGCTGTTCACTAATGTCTAAGAATGACTCACTGTGCCTGAGCTGTTTATAGAAAAAAAATATGACACTTGCTAAAAGCTCATCTTTGTCTGGAAGTCTTAAATTTTTCATGTAGAAACCCAACTGTTCAGAGACTATCATCCTTGACTTCAATATTGACTACCATCTTTGCTCCTTTGTGAAAGACAAGCTGGCTATTGGGCAGAGGTTTATAAGGATATATTAGCTCCCAATGAATGAAGCCTTGTCTTAGTCACTATTTTCTCTTGCTGTGAAGAGACACCATGACCAAAGCAACTCTTATAAAAGAAAGCACTTAACTGGGTAGCTTGCTTACAGTTTCAGAGGTTTAGTCCGTCATCATCATGGTGGGGAAGGTAGTGTCATGGTAACAAGCAGGCAGGTTGTTGGAGAAGTAGCTGTGGTTTTATGAGACCTCAAAGCTCACCCTCAGTGACACACTTCCTCCAACAAGGCCATAGCTACTCTAACAAAGCAATAGCTGCTAATTCTTCTAAGCCTTCTGTAAAAGTGCCACTCCCTGATGATTAACCATTCAAATATAAGAGCCTATGGGCCCATTCTTATTCAAACCACCACAACCCTGCTCAGTGCTGAGTCAATCTCATGTGAAGTCACGTGTGTTATCATGATATGTTTGCCAGAGAATTAAAAGCATCCTTTGTGGTTACAAGGGGGAACACCTTTGGAATCTCGTGCCTGGTTTGCTCTGTAATTTTCTCTATATGCCTGTCCTCTCTGCTGCTTTTGCACTGTATCCTTTGCAGTAATAAATCACAGCCAAGAATATGAATGCATCCTAAGTCTTTTCTAGCAAAGCACAACACCTGGAAGTGTCCTTGACATAACAGTAAATGGGACTGGTGACAGGGAATTACAGCGTGCTGGGTCTGCTGAGCAGCACATGCCCTGTGGCACCAAATCACTTCGGTAAAAACTCAAATTTCCTCAATTTAAAATTAAAAATTAGTTGGAAATTTTGAACAGAATATTGCAGAAATATGGCTCCAAATGTACATCTACTAAATTACACATCCTTTGCAAATGTATGGACTAGGGTTTTCATTAGCTGAAATTCCTTTCCAGGTAGGGAAAATTATGATTTCGGTAGGATGGGAGTTATAATGACGTTAGGTACTGTGCCTTAAGTCTTCATGCCCAGCACCGTATGGATTACAAATTCGAACAAGTTGAGAAGCAAATGATGTTACTCTTCCTCCTCTGTTAAAAGCAGACTGAAAATTGAAGAGTCGGGCAAGAGGGCCACATTAAGAATTCACAATAATTGGGAAGCAGATAAATCCATTCATCTTAACTGATGCTCCAGACCTCATCCCAAGGCCACAGAAGCAGCTTCTGGACATTCAGCACATCTAGTTTTCTTCATTAGCCCTGTGTCCATCACATGGAGTTGCTTCTGTAATTTCCATTGTTCTGTGTCTTGGTTTAATCGTAGAGCTACATGGAATTATTTGTATCCCTCAGTCAGTGCTTCTGGCTGTCAACGGAAACGAATGTCCCCTCAAGCTCCCTTCCTCCAGCTTTGTTCCTTTCCATAGACTCTCCAGGTTATGTTGACACTTTTCCATGTAAGCAGTTTTATATCTTAAATGCTTTCCTGAGAAGAGATAAAATAAAACTGCATTAATCCCACTGTATGACAAAAGGGACCAAGAAAAGGGGGAAAGGATTGTGGCAGTCTGGATGGATCAGATAACAAATAAGCCCAGGCTTAGGTGCCTGTAAGAAGTCAATTTGACACCGAAATTACTGTGCACAGCAGGAAACTTCACATCTGGAAAAGCTGTGCAAAGATGTTGACTTGTATGTATAGAAAATATACCAAAATACATATGGGGAAAGAGATACATATTATCTCAGAGAAGACACTCAAGAATCAGGAGGTTTAAAGTCTTTAGCAAAGCTGCACTTCTTTATAGCATGACACTGAACATCACTGAAGCGCAATTGTCATTGAAAATAAGGTTTCTAGAAGTTGCTCAGGCTCCATGCTAATCGCCATACATTACAAATAGATGAGAAGATTGAGAAGATGTTCGGGAGATCACACTTGGAGATTGCAAACCAGGATCATCTGTTCTTGCATTGCCGGCCTTTGGTGAGGCAGCATGTCACTGTGAGTGTGTCTCAGGCAACAATAGCACTCACCTATGTTCAGGAAGCAAGGGAACAGAAGGGAGTGTCACACACACATACCCTTCAGAGTGGCCCAGAGACTTAAGGCACTCCTGCTGGGCGCCACTCTGAAAGAATCAACTTTCCCAAGTAGGATTACCCTAGGGAACCAAAACTTCAAAACATGGGCTTGTGGGCTACATTCAAGAACCAAACTAAACCCAGTCCTCTTCAACTCAGAAACCCTCTGATCATCCAAAAAAAAAACATTTTTGGGTCAAACTGTGTCATTAGAGGCATCTGAGGAGAAAAAGGACTATTTTTGAGGTGGCTATTTTTAAAGGGCCATTGAGAGACTGAGCCAATGATTGTGGCTCTTAAGGCATTCCCTACTCAGGAGCTCAGAGACTTCTGCTTACCTTCAAGTGTTCTCTAGTTGTGATGAAATTTCAGACAGAACAATGCCAGAGCCACAAGGTTTTAGGTTTGTTGATGAACTTCTCTTGAGGACACATGGACAAATAAACATCTCTCCATGACAGACAGGACATCAGCAACAGACCAAAGGAAAGACCCTACCCACGTATCACTTGGTAAATCAGTGAGGTTTATAAAATCATTTGCAGCTACAAAAGAGAGTGAGTTACTCAGTCAACTTCCTGACTCACAGAAAAGCCCACTGCAGTAGGACCGATGACTTGCAAAAGCTCTGTCACTATATATCCTGTAAAACTTGCAGGCAGATCCACCATCACTGAGATAACTACATTACTACTAGACTTCCAGAAAGCGTCACCCACTGAAGGAGCCCAAGAGGTGCAATGTGCATCTCTCTGAGAAATGGCTACTTCTAGTGATGACCACATTCATGCTTTCCACTTAGGAAAGGTAATAGCTTTTAATCTGCACATAAAACCAGAAGTAAAAGTCTAGATTAATGGTCTAAGTAAGTGATTATGGAGTTAGTAGCTCTGCTTTTAACAGCAGCAGGTTAGTTACATACAGCAGATGCTTCTAGAATGTGATCCGGTATTTGGTACCTTGGCTACATCACTTGACAAAGCCAGTACAGTAGTTTATGGCAAGGGCAACAGTAATTTCTGCAGTGAGCAGGTGAGAAAACCAAGGTTCAGAGGAATGGACCAGCTCAAGATGACACAGCAGCCTGCAGTTTTGAACACACTGCAACTTTAGATGGAAATGCAAGCAGCCAGCACCACAGCTAGAACCGTTAGCAACAAGTCACTCCTGGAAATGTATAGACCAAAAGCTTTGTATGTAGAGGAGCACAGATTCCTCAGCTCTAAAAAGCATCCTGAAAGCAGGAGGCTGAATCTCAGGGGAGAAAACACGGGCCCAAAGGGACTTCTCAGGAAGATAAAAGAGTAAGTATTCTCTTTGTCTTTTCACCTAAGGACAATCATTACCATCTTATTAAGGTCTAAATGAGTGTCTGTCTATCTTAGAAGTTCGCTATAGAAAAACATATTGTTGCTCATGGTAGTGCTAATAGTTCAATGAGTTGCATCATCCTTAATGGATTCTTCAGCTGTCTTTGCATGGCTTTTCTGAGAGGGGTACCTTCCAATGAGATATAGTTCAATGTTGGGCAGGCTTTTTCTATAAAGGGACAGAAAGTAATATGGTCAACTCTTCAGACTGTACAGTCACCTTCACAACTGCTCAACCCTGTCTGGTAATGTGACACCACAGGCTTCAGGAATGAATGGGTATGGTCATGTGCTAATAAATCTCTAAACACCCAGGTGGTGGTGTTATTTCCATCACAGCCCCAGCCTCCACTGGCTGTGAGCATTCAGGCAGAATGCTTAGTCACCCCAGGCATGAGCACTTCCCGGTCCCACAGGCGCACATGCGCCGTCAGCGTTCAGGCAAACTGCCTGGCCACCCCAGGGCCTTAGACATACATAATCTGTGTGCAGCATGGTCACATCATCTATGTGTGATGTAGCTACAGAAGCCACTGTGCTTGAAAAGCGGGCATGCCCGCTCTGCTCCCGGTCTCACCATGCTGTTTTCAGACAGGCCTGTGTACTACCCCCCACAACTGTTCTGGTAATAAAACTCTTAAAGTGGGTTTCTTTGGTATCTTGTGATCCATTCTTGCACCTGATAATATCAGTTAGCTCTTACATACGTGTGTATCTATGGTGAGTTGGATGCCTAACCCATCTCACTTTGCTGGAGACTTCCCCATGTTTAGTATCAAAAGTCCTACATCTTAGAAAATCTCATTCCAAAGTAAATTAGGATGGTGGGTTTCTGGGAACTACTAGGTGTGTTCAATTTGAACTTGACAGCAATCCAGAAATGGAGAATAATCTACTGAGCAGGGTAGGAATCATCCCTCCCTCCCCTGAACTTCTAAGACAGAATGACTCTAAGGACAAATAAGGCTTGTGAGCCCTGAGGTATGGGGCATCCATAAGGTATAGGAAAGAATCACAATTGTTTTTCCCTACCTGTAGCCCTATGGGGACTGTCACCCCTCCCCCACAACACAGACAAGCCAATCAAATCTTCAGGCTAGCTACTGACTGAGGGTTGTTAAGGCATCTGGCCATCTTGGGAGAAGAAAAGTGAGTCAGAAAAGAATTGTCATTCTTGAACTAATTGCTGTCCTATGGTAGAGTGCACTCTAGAGAGTCTGAGGGATTTCAGATGATAAACAAGAGAGACTCTTCAGGGACCAGGGCAATGCAGGTACAAAGCAACTTCCAACAGAATACTAATTGACTCTTCTCTTTGCAGTTCCTGGCAGTTTGTGTGTGGAATCTTACAGGGAAGTCTCAAGTACTGCTGAAACCACAAGCACCATGATCTCTCCTGTTGTCAAGACCCCAGACACACCAGATTGCAGAGAGCAAGAGAAGTTCAGGACATTTACAGGAAGAAAAATGGCACCTTCCCTGACTACCTACTTGTCTTTCAAAAATATCCCCAAGTGCTTAGATTCGTGTCCCCATTTTCCAAACAGTTATAATACCCAGATCCTTACACAACTATGAGAATTGAAGGTGACATTCATTGCTTATCTGCCTAGTGTGTTGACTATGACCTGATATAAGTGCTTTGACTTGACATGATAGCACATCCTTTTAAAGGTAGGTACAACTGGGAAACCCAGTCACTGAGTTGAGGAAGTCATTTCAATGACACATTTGAACAGAGGATATAGCTTAGTAATGGAGAATCTATCTAGCATGAGAGACACCACGGATTCAATCTCAATATGAAGAAGAAAGCAGAAGGAGGTAGAGGAGGAACAGGAAAAGGAGAAGAGGAGAAGAAAGGGGGGAGAAGGAGGAGAACGAAAGAATCAGAGAGGAAGGAGGGGGAGGAGAAAGGGAAGGAAGGAGGAGAAAGAGACAAGAGAAAAGTCAGAGACAGGTACCTTACTAAAGGGAGAGCTGGAAGATGCCTTAGTAGTTAAAGAACATAGGGCTCTTACAGTGGGATCTGAGTTAATTTCCCAGCACCTATAATGGACTGTTCACACTTTCTGTAACTCCAACTCTGAGAGATCTGACACCCTCTGCTGTCATCTTTGGGAGCTGCACTCATGTTTACACTACATACATATGATTAAAAGAAAAGGCAGAATAATGATTTATTTAACCAAGAAAGAATGGAGGCATACACTAGTATAGAAGAAGAAAACCAATGTAGAGGGGATTAAAGACCATGGAAACAGTCAAAGAAGCTGCTAAATATATTCTTCTCTTATGACCTTTCACTTTTTAGATATCTAGTCATTTATTTTCATCTATACTGGCTGTACTGTAGAACACCAGAACTTCTTTCTTCCAATAAACAACATCATACTCATTAATTCTCTTCTAGCATACAAAATCTATAAATTATTCTTTCAAAATTACTTTGTTCCAATGTTGCACATCTTTTTTGTAAATTATCCATCCATAAATGATTTATATGTCTCATAAATAACCATATAATTAGCACATAAAAAATAGACATGTCTATTTTTGCATAGCAATAAGAGAAGCTTTAGATACCATTTGAGACATTCATATCATCCTAGAGACAGTTTAATATGAAAAGTCCTTCTGTATATGTGTTGCTTTTATTGGTTAATAAATAAAGAAGCTGCTTGGGCCTATGACATGGCAGAATAGAGCTAGGCGGGAAAACTAAACTGAATTCTGGGGGAAAGTAGGCAGACTAAAAGAGATATACCATGTAGCTGCCAGAGGAGACAGACACTGGAGAACCTTATTGGTAAACCACGAATCTCATGGCAATACATAGATTAATAGAAATGGGTTAATTCAAGATGTAAGAATTAGCTAGAAATATGCATGAGATAATTGGCCAAGCAGTGTTTTAATTAATACAATTTCTATGTGATTATTTCAGGTCTGTGCCACTGGAAATGAATAAAAAGCTTCTGTCTACAATGGTTGGTTTACCAGCAATTTTTTTGCTTGATATACTTTATTGCAAAGCCTTTACTAATTTCTAAGGAAGTATTTGGTTTAAAAACTAAACTAAGTTGCCAATACGTATCAGCTACTATTACTGGACAAAATTCAAAGAGTAATTATTATGTTAATTGGTAAGCATCATAAAATATATTTAATATTTTTTTACGTATTGATACAACTATGAATTTTTTTCAGATAGTTTTATTAAGTCTTCCATTAGTGTAGCAGGCAATTTGATGAAAACATTGTACTAAATTTGTGAGAGTCTCTGCATGTATGTCTGTGTACCATGTGTGTGCCTGATGCCCATGATGCCCAGAAGAGGCACTGGGTCCCTTGAAAAGGGAGTTAGGAGATGTTGTGAGGAGCCACATGGGTTCAGGGAATTGTACCCAGGTTCTCTGGTTGAGCAGTTAGTGCTCTTAACCACTGAGCCATCTCTCCAGCACCCCTAAATGTTTTAAATCAAATGAATTATTAGTGAAAACCCACTGATAGGCATATTTTTTGTAAGATTTCCTTTCTGAAAAATCTGTACTTATCAGCAATAAAATAACTATCTCAAACTAAGGCATAAAGGTAAAGGAATACCAACTGACCGTGTTCTAAGACAGTGCATACATTTCATGTATGTTTGTTAACTTAATGCCTTTTTCACTTAAACCTCCAAGGAAATACATCATACAATTACAGAAATGACATGGCCCACAATAAGTGCTTCATATCTTGTGTTGTTTTTCCTTTCCATTCAGGTCGATATGTTTTCTTTTTCCTTTGCAATGTCCTCCTTGGCCCATGCATTATTTAGAAGTGTGTTTTTGGTTTCTAAGTGTTTGCATTGGTTCCTGTTGCCTTTCTGTTAATGAGTTCTAGTTTTATTTTGTTGCGGTCAGACAACACACTGTGCAGCTCCAGTGCTCTCAGATTTGCTGAAGTTAATTTTAAGGCTCGGAATAAAATCTGTTCTTCGTGTGCAACCAGAAAGAGTGTGCAGAGCTAGAGATGTATCTCAGCCATAGAGGGCTTACCTAGTATGTCTTTTCCAGGGCTGGAGCACAGGATCATGACAGGGCGGGGCATTTTGATGTTGAGTGGAGTGTTCTAAGGATAGCACTTAGACACTCTTGGTTGGAGGAATGTTGAATTCTTCCACATACTTGTCAATTTCCTGTCTTGTTATGCTTCTATTAGTGATAGAGTTATGCTATAGTGTTAACCATCTATGTGAATTTCTCTCTCCCCTGAGGTGTCTGTGGCATTTGCCATCACAAACAATGGATGGTTACACTTGGTATTGCCAGATCATTTGATTGCCTTAACCTTTTATCCTCCTTGGAAGAACATTTTTGTTTGTCATCAATATTTACTCTAAAGCACATTTTGTCTTTTATAAACATAGTTTTCTTACTTTTCCTGATAATAGGATGTCTTCTATTCTTTTACTTTTAGCAATTCTGTGTTACCATATTCAAATGAGTTTCTCACAGACATAATACCACTGAATAATATTGTATACACTTTCTGGTCTTTGTCTTTCAGCTGGTTTATTGTGACTATTTACATTTAATTGAACCATCAGGGTTTATATCTTCCTTTTCCATTTGATTGTTTCCCCTAATTTTGTCTTTTTTTAAATTAAAATAGATTCTTCTCTCATATAACGTATCCCAACCACAGTTTCTTCTCTCTCCACTCTTTTCAGCTGCCCTCCCGCTTGTATTCCCCTCTTCTTCAGATCCACTCCTCCGCCATTTCCTCTTCAGAAAAGAGCAAGCCGCCAAGAAAACTTTCCTTTTTTTTTTTTCTTCTAACTTCCAATTTATCACTACAACTTTAGGATTTCATTTTCATTTACTTATAGTCATTTTAGGGTATCTCTTTACAGTGCTCTAATCGTACTTCTAGTTATACTCAAACTTTATTTCTATAAATATCAACATATAAATTGAGAATATGCACATATGTACTTGCATATGATAAAACGTGTATGCATAAAATATAAACCTTATTATTATCTAAAGACATCAAGTAAGAGATAGAATTTTTACCTTTATGCCCTTTTCCCCCACTTATAATATAAGTTTTGTAAATATTTCCTCTTTATGTATTTATTTATAAACATACATCTGACTGTATAATGATTATTCAATCCACTATTTTGCCATCTTAGTATTAGCTTTGTTCCTGAGATGAGAGGTTCTTTCTAGTTCTGGGTTTGGATGGAGCCTTTGCGAGCAATTCTCTTTATCACTATTGACTGTCAATATGTCTCTTTTGGAGAAGGTCTTCTCACACCCCTCAGCCACTTGGAAATTTGATTATTTAGGAGTATATATGCTGATGAATTGAATGTTTCTTGTTGTATTTGAATATTCCCAACCCTTTATCAGATACATGGCTTGAAAATATTTTTTTTTCCAAAAGGCAGGCTGCCCTTTCAACTTGCTGATGGTTTACATTCCCAAGCAGAACCTTAGAGATTGGTTTAATCCTGCTGGCTATCCTGTCTTTAGTTACCTGTTCCTTTGGTACCCAAAAGACTATTTAGATCAATGCCATGGAACGCTTTGCTTGTTTGGCTTTGTCGTTTCTTCCTAGGAACTATGTGTTGGGATCTTCTATGCCATTCTCTAAGGCACTTTGGATGGTGTGTGTGTGTGTGTGTGTGTGTGTGTGTGTGTGTGTGTACTTTCATCCTTCTGCACGCAGATATCTGGCTTCCCAGAACCCTGTATTGAAGAGGTGACATTTTTTTCATTTTATCTTCTTGATGTCTATGTCAGAATTTAGTTGAACATCTAGAAATGGTTTTATTTCCCAATTCCCTACTGTGTTCTGCTAGTCTATGATGTATGTATTTTGAGTCTTTTTATTTTCAGTCAGTAGCAGGATGCTTTGATTACTGTTGTTTTGCAAATATTGTGGCCTGCATGTGCAATGCCCCAAAAGGCCTCTTTCTTAAAGGCCTGGTTCCCATTATGGTGTTATTCAGAGGTAAAACACCATGGAAGTGACTGGCTCTTCGGGCACATTTTCATCAACAGTGGATTAATTCATAGACATTCATAATTTGATGGCATTGTTGGAAGGTGCTAGCAAGTAGGCGAGGCCCATTTCAATAAATCAGCAATGGCATGCCCTGGGAAGACATGACTTGTCCCTGGCCTTTACTCTCTTCTTCCTGTCCTTCAGGAGACAGGCTATTCACTGGCCATGATGCTCTGTTCCCCCTTGCACAATACAGACCAAGTTGTTGAAATCTGTGACACCATGAGCCAAGACAAATATTTCTTCCTTTGCTTCCAATGACTCACATGTCGTGTCAGCGTAAGGAAAGGTTAACTATCACAGTGCATGATCCCTAAATGAGAGTATGTAGTATGTAGTGCCACTTTCTTCAGGATTTCTATGCCTATTTGAAATCTTTGGAAGTTCTGCATCATTTTTTCTTTGTATATGTATAAATCAATATTAGTGTTTTATTCCATATAATAAGAGGGATAGGAAAATACACATATCCTACTATCTTGAAACTGACCATCCCCCTTTTCTGGGGTTTATAGCTTTAAAATATATGCCTGGTGTGGGAAATGGGATGATAATTTTAACCAAACTGTACTGATCGATTGTTCACTTGCCAGAATTGGTTTCCTAGAGGACAGACTCTGAAAAATAAAAAGGAAAAGCAGAGGTAGACCGATTAGCCATTTTAAGTACCTCTTCCAAGTTGATTTCTAGTGATTATTTCACTGCTCAGAATGTAATCTTAAGAGAGCTAAATGGCAAATGGACCTTTGACACTGGTACCTATGCAGCAGATCAAAAGTCCATTTTCACATGGGTTGTCCAGTTGACGGATCAACAACTATTAAATGTATCCTCAGTACTAGAAGGCTGTGCCTTCCAGATTTTAACACAACAACCTACTAATCCAAAGAGGCGCCTTTCCGAGCTGGGCAGAGGGTGCCCATCTGGGATGACTGCATCTGAGAGGCTGAGAATTATAAATCTGAGACCAACCGATATTGCACAGCATGACCTTGCCCCAGATGAAAAGAACAACGCCAAAGAGCCAATGAGCAATGACCGGCATCTCCTAAAATGCTAAGGCTATGTAAGGCATGTGAGCTATGCTTTCTACGAAGACACCGACACCACTGAAAGTGGTGACACCACAAAAGTCCTTGACAGTTGCAAAGGTTGGGACTGCTCTTTTCTTTTCATTTAACTCTCAAATCTGGCTGGGGCGATTAATTTTGGATTGGCCATGGAAATGAAAATGAATGACCCAAAGCTGAGCAGGTAATGACTCCCTTTGCATTTATTATTTAGGTGTGATCTATTTCAAGGAGGAGAATCAATAGCAGTCCTCATATTGATTCAGCGCAGGGCAGTTAATTTAGAGCAGCTGAAGATCTAACTGTCTGTCACAACAGTCTCACCCGGGATGATTTCAGCTCTTTGTTTCCATACCATGATTTAGCCTACAGAGATATGACTGTTTTTGCCACTCGGAGGACACAGCACTCAGGTCTAACACACTGGTGATATCAGCTGTTAGAACCCGAAAAGGAATCCTTTGGTCTTCCTAAAATCCAGGTATCATGGAATAGAAGGTAAATGCTATGAAAATATAATAGCATCACAGCTCGTGGGCAAAGACATATTAGTGTATTTTCTCCAGAGTAAAAGGCAAGTTCCACTACCTTGTACTGGAACACAACCTACAATTGGAAGCACACTTAATCGGGAATACATCCTCGATGCCGCGAAATATCTGATCATGCTCTAAATATCAGAACCTGTGAAGGTGATGCAAGTTGGAAAGGGGGACATTTTTAGGTGAAGGTAAGTTGAGGATCTTGAAAGAGGTCATTCTGGACTTAGGATACTCTACATCTATAAGATCTTTAAATCAGATGGGAAGTGCACACAATTACAGGTGGCGGGCATATGGAGAATGATGCACTCACAAGCTAACTAATGCCAAAGATGGCAGGTGTCTTGGACTTCTATCACTGATGAAACAACATGATCATAAAGTAAAACGGTTGGGGAGAAAACGGTTTATTAAGCTTAGGCTTCCACATTGCTATTCACCACTGAAGGAAGTCAGGACAAGAACTCAAACAGGGCAGGATCCTGGAGACAGAGGCTGATAGGGCTGATGCAGAGACTGTGGAGGAATGCTGATTACTGGCTTGCTTCACTTGGCTTGCTCAACCCACCTTCTTACAGAATCCAGGACCAGCAGCCCAGGGACGGCACCACCCACCAAGAACCGGGCCCTCCCCCACTGATCACTAATTGAGAAAATAACTTACAGCTGGATCTCAGGGAGGCATTTCTTCAACTGAGGCTCCTTCCTATCTGATGTCTCTAGCTTGTGTCAAATTGACACAGAAAACCAGCGAGTGTAGCAGGCGTCACCCAAAAACTAGAAATAGAATATCCCTCTGACCCTCCTATGGGAACCATTTTGTTCTGATTTGAGATGTCTAACCTCCAGAACTGAGAGAAAAAAATATTACTGTTTCACCCCACCAGTTTTGTGGTAATGTTCGATAGTAGTTACAAGAAGTACAAACAATAGCTGTTTGAATGGAGCCTAGAAGAAGTCACTGTATACAGTCCTAATTCAAAAATAGCCGATGAATTGTGCAGAACTTGGGGAGGCCAAAATACTGCACTGAAACATTATGAACCCTAATAAGAAACGTGCAGACCTCTGGGATTTAGGGTAACGTTCTGCACTCCTTGGCAATATGTTACTCTTTTTTGTAGAAAAGAACTTTGGGGTTTCTCTGTGGCCTCAGTGAAAAACCGAACATCTGTGCATAGAGACCAGGTGACCGTAAGCACTGAGTTGCCTCTATGAACTCTGTGTCCCTTCTACTTAGAAGAATGTCAGCATACGGATGTGGTGGAGATTGGGCCCAAGCTTGTGCCGAAGACTCAGACAAGTGTATCAACATATGATTCACATTCATGCCTGCTCCTGCCCTGCCACAGCAAGCCAACATGCCCATCCGTTAATACCTCCGCCAGGGGAAAGTGACTTCTACAAATGATAGGAACGTGGGAGTAAACTCAAACTCAGTTCACGTTGAGAAGGCAGCAGGAAAATATCGCTCTCAGTTTCCTAAGCCTCTGCGGGAAAGTAGCCCGTGGTAAATCGCTCTAGCTTGTAAAGCTGGATTGGAGTGAAGATTTTCAGAAGGAAATCCAACCAAAGCCCGATGTGCAGAACCATCAGAGACTGTTCGTGCAAGCACAGTGAAGAAGGAGGGCAAAGGGAGAACAGATGGGTGAGGGGCTTGAGATGGAAGAGCCCAGAGGAGAAAAGAATACAGATGATTCTTCTGTGAATGCCTGGTTATCTTCCTAGAGGAATTCTTGGCATCGACAAAATGAGAAGGTCTGTGCTTAATGAGGACCTTCCTAAGACAGAAGGGCCTGAAGCTGTACAGGTTTCAGAAGCGGTGGTGGCCTTCTGAGGTGTGGCCTAAGACAAGCATGTCACTTTGAGTACCAGAACACCACAATGCTTGTGATGGTCCATGATATCATTTCTCCAGCCAGATAGGTGCCTGTGGGCTCTGATAATTCTGTTTCAGGGACCCCAGAGCTTGGGAGAACTATTGCTACCCAGAGCCAGTGTATGCAACTGTTTTTGCCACAGGCTCTTCATGCCGGGGTCCTGGAATTTCTCTGCTCCAAAGTACTGATAATTGATGGTTTCAGAAGCCCGAGCCTTGTGTGCCCCTTGCGTTGGGTCAGCACTGGTTTGTACCCAATGCCAGTGCTTTCCTATAGGATGAACTGAAGTAGTTCTTTATAAAACTTTGGCTGGCTTCCCCATTTAGTCACAGGTTCCCCTTGGGGTTCATGCATCCATCAATCTCCTCTATAACATGTCCTGCCTTAGAGTCCCATGTGGGGCCCTTAATGTAAGATATTTACAATCTCAAGTCAAACTCAATACCGTTTAAACGGATCCAAACCAGTACTGAAAGAAAGACATACCAACTCGATTTGTGAAGATCCTAATTAAATGACCAGCAAACATCTGACTTTGTAGCCATGTGTATTTGGAGCCCTTGATAATTCCTCCAATACAGTGCAAGAGAAAATATGTGACAGCTGATTTGCCATGAAGATTGTCAAAGGATGGTTTTCCCATTAAGAACTGTGGAAATCAGCCCATTTTCACATCTGAAATATTTCGGACACAAAAGAAAAGCAGATGGTAGTTTACGTGTATTTTATTTAACTAATGAGTTTGTTAGATTCTTTAGGTTGGTGTTTGTGTTATGATTCTGGAACTTTTATTTAAACAAATAAACAAACAAAACCTACTACAGAGGGAATAGTAGGTGAGTTAAGTCACAAATATCCACTTCCTTGAAATACAGGAAGCTAGAAACCAAGGGCAGGCGGTTCCAAGTGTGGTTTCTCTGGAGTCCTTTGTCTCCAGTTGACAGTGGCTGCTTGCTGCATCCTTGTGCGGCCTTTCCTCTGTGTGCCCATGAACCTGATATCTCCATGTGGGTCCAACGTTCTCTTCACACTAAAACTCCCACCAGATCAGACTGGGACCTTGTCTAGCCAGCTGGCTTTATCTTAATCATGACTTTAAAGGACCTGTCTCCAAATGCAATCCCATTATGATGGAATACACATTGGATACTTCAGACCGGGAATTTGAAGGGGGTAGAGCTCAGTCCACAACAGTAGCACATACGGTAAGAACCTAAAGTGGAAAATATGTTCTCCTTCCTATTTGAACGGGAAATATTTGCTCAAAATGAAGCAAGCATCACTCATATTTCCATAGGGAAAACTGAAACTGTGAGTCTATTGAGTTGTTCTGATTTGTTAAGTCAGCTCTCTTTATAGAGACTTATCTCCACAGTAAAACAGTCAGAGCTGCTTGAATAGGATTGATGTAAAGACTTGAACCACATGACAAAGGTTCGTCCCACTTTAATGGGAAGATATATATAAAAACCACCAAGCAGAAATTAGGAAGAAGATAGCTAAGGAGTAAAACTTTTCAGTTTAGTAAAGGCAATTCCTTGCAACCATATAAAGTAATTGATTTACCATAAAGCATTTACATTTTTGTTCCCATTCATGATACCAATGCAATTGTCTATAAACCATCTGAGAAAAGCTGTTAAAGAAAACTGAACACATGCAGATACAGCAAGGGCTGACACACTCATGAATGCTTTGGCTTACCCTACAGTGAAACACTCCAACCACTGGGTGTATATAGGGAGGAAAAGTAGATCCCGCGTGAGCAGTAAAATTAGTCAGAAACACTACCCACAGCCATGAGACCTGCTACAAAAGTGACAAGTAGACCCATTGCTCAGATTGCCTTCTTTATTAGATGGAGCTTTTTCAACCAGCTTTCCCATTTTGCTTCCTTCTGCCAAGATCACATTCTGTTGGTCCCTTGTGGTTTTTCTGATCATTTTGCAGGTGTGTTTGGGGAGTTCTTTTTGGCTGGTAGAGGTCACAGCCTCCCCGTGGTCTAACAGCTTATCTCAATAGCTTGGCGACCTGGAGCTCCCTCCCTCCAGCAGAACTTCCTGCCTCTACCTGTCCTTATCTGGAGAATGCCCCTGGGCCTGGAGGACTGACCTTATCTAAAAACTGTCTCTTAACCAAACCCTGATTCTTCCTTAGTTTGACCCTTGGCACAGATCCCTGCTAAGAAGACTTGTGCAAGGAGCTCAGCTAAAGGAGTCTACCATCACATATAAAGTCTTGAGATAGGAACATGCCTTTTAATACAAAGTAGGGTTTGTCCCTAGGTTCCCCAACCCTATATATTCCTTATACTCTGTAATAAAGTTGAGTTGATTCACTGAAGTCTGTCTCCTGAAGGCCTGTCTCCCTTCATGCTCATGGGCCTCATACAAAGCTTTCTGTTGCCCCTTCTGCCTCTTTCCCATCTTCAACTGAGGGCTGACAGGCCAAGAGGGAAAGAAGACACCCTCTACCCCACACCCACAAGTGGTGACTCATCAGAATAAGATTAAGACAGAACTATAAAGCAGAAGAGATCACAGCCAGAGATTTTTGTGCTAGAGCCTCAGACATCAGGGCGATGTTATTGATGTCTGGGAACTATTTTCTGGAGTGTGAGGGAGAACTGATTTATGATAGGTAGGAGGCTTTTGTACAGAGCTGTCTGTTCCTGTTTATGAAGAACAGCAAAAGGAGTAGGAGCAGACACAAGCCTTCACATTTTCAGAGACTCACAGTCTTACGGGCTTTGGGAAAGGCTTGCACTGTGTGTCCCTAAGAGATCTTGTCCCACATGGGACAGCTTGTCTGGGCTGTCTCCTAAAGTGTAAATAAGAAAATACTTTGCAAGTCATTGTGATTCCATAGTGAAGGGGGATGGATGATTGGTCAGTCAGATACCCCCAACTAAGCCTTAGTATTTGGGAAGGATAAGAGAGCCTAAGCTTTCATCTGACATCACAGTGACACAAGTGCTTGCCTTGTCACTCTGAGCACACAGTAGTGGCCTACCTTATGTGCATCCTGAAGTTGGCACTTTCTAGCCTTCTGCACACCCAATCTCCTGGTCATCTGGTCTACCTTGAACTTTGAGCTCCACGTGTCTTTAGAAATAAAATCCCTTTTGCTTGAGTTAGCTAGCTCACATCTCTTTCTTGGCTTGTAGCAGAAAATGGTGATTCTATCTTTTTTCTCTCAAATTCCGCTCCTAATTTCCCCAGACTCCATTTCCCACCTGAGACTGGAAATCTTCACACTGTCACCCTTTGTGAGAGTTTCTAGACTAAGCATCCTTCTCAAGCTTTTCTGCCTGTGCTCCCTCCAACTAACCACACCTCCTAGCCAGCTCTTGCTTCTGACTTATGGAAACTTCTGACTTACCCCCTGCTTCTCCCTCTCCATTCTCCTCTCTGCCTTCTTTACTCTCCCTTATCTTTCTTGTTTACATTCTTCTCTAGGTCTCTTCTCTCTTTTTCATTAAACTACAAGTCACCAGAAACCTGTTCTCAAATATGATAAGTTCCAAAGCTGGTCACTTTTCTCTTTGTAAAATTACTCTCAAATACTCATGTCAAAAATTTACCATAGTAGATGCCAGGTGGC
>JAQHUG010000073.1:5669897-5680407 GCA_028555095.1 Dicrostonyx torquatus
GTCCTCACCACAGAGCAACCATAAACGTTTAAGGGTAGTTGCGCTCTTTCCTCTAACTAGATCATACAGGGCGTCTCTGAATCAAAACATCACCCATGTTGCACTAATGCATACCTTCCAATGTGTAGAATGATTGACTGTCCATCAGCAGAAAACCAGGGCAGTAATAGTTAAAGAAAAGCACAATGAACCACTCCCCATTGCTTTCTCTGGCAAGTCCCTTGCACTGCACAGAGTATTCAAGTGTAAAACAGGACTCACGGGTATTTAGATTACACAAATTGGGCTTTATTTTTCATTTTCATATTTTTGGGGGGAGGTCACACAGGTAGGGGGCAGACATGGAGGATTAGGAGATGAGTGTGATTGGGGTGCACGATGTGATTCCCAAAGAATCATTAAAAATATTTTTTAAAAAAGTTTAGAAATGAAGCCAGGTTGTGGTGACACATGCCTTTAATCCCACCACTTGGGAAGCAGAGGCAGGTGCATCTCCGTGAGTTTGAGGTCAGCCTGGTCTACAAAGTGAGTTTCAGCACAGCCAAGACTGTTACACAGAGAAACAGTATCTCAAGAAACAAAACAAAACCAAACAAACAAAGCAATAATATAAACAGAACTCACAGCCTCAATGATAATTGCAAAAGCACAATCCAAACAGGAGGATAAAATTTTTGTGCCTGAAATTGAACAAATTGGTTTTGGAGTTGGGCTTCTTTTTACTTCCGTATTTTGTGCTCATGAGTAACGTGCTTAAACATTCATCGAGGAAAATACCCACGATCCTACGCCACTTAGGGGTCATGATCAGAAAATTTCATTGGATATTGCTTTCCCCTTCGCTACGCAAGTGGGAACTTAGTCAAAGCTGACCTAAATAACTAACATGACTTAAATAACTGACCAGTCAGAATGGCCTTTCGTGCAGTTAGGATGCTGGACAATGCCTTTGCTCACTGTGGTGATGAGGCTGTATAATTGGACAGATGAGCTACCAAAGGGAAGACGAATTGCCTCTGCCGGAGGAGAATTCACACATGTGTAATCTGTTAATAAGGAAAATGCTAGGCTCAAAGCTCAACCCTGCTGTTCTCATGTGTTAGAACTGTCTGGGCAGAAGGCTCTATTACAACGGTTCTCAACCTGTGGGCCATGACCCCTTTGGAAGTAGCATATCAGATATGCTACATACTAGATATTTGCATTATAATTCATAGCAGTAGCAAATTAATTCCAGCTATGATGTAGCAATGAAATAATTTTGTGGGTGGGAAGTCACTACAACATGAAGAACTGTATCAAAGGTTCACAGTATTAGGAAGGTTGGAAATCACTGGTCTATTGGTCAGCAGACATCCTGATCCACAGAGCTGTGTCAGACCTGAAGTAGAATGGGAAGGGACATAAAAGCTCTATTCTGAGATTTAATAAAGCTCAGTATCAATATTTTATAGATAAAATCTAGGATGGGGCATAACTGACCTTTGTTTTCATTTTCTTTATTGTTCTCTTCTCAAGATTATTCTAACTGACCTTCGATTATGAACAATCTCAATTTTACAGAAAACAAGCCCTTCCATGACAAGGACTTCTAATAGCATGAAAGATCAAATAATCTCCCCAGAAGTCAGGTAGAACTGGATGTGATGGTGCAGTCTTACAGTCCCAGCACTCGGAGGTAGAAACAAGACCAGTGTAGTGCTGTCCTTGGTTATAGAGCAAGCTTAAGGCCAGTCTAGATAGATGAGACTCTGTTTCAAACCTCCAGACTTTGTTCCACAAAGAAGCCAGGTGGTAGCCGGGTGCCAATCAGATGTCAAAAGTTTTGATTTATGGTCACTGGCAGGTGGGCTTTTGCAAGGTGTACACTTAGGGCAACATATCCAAAACTAGAATGGATCTATGGGGGAATGCTGAGGAATTTGTCATTACTCAGAGTTAGAGCTCAGCCTGAGGCTGAGTTTAATATTAATCTTGATAGAGGCATGTTTGCAGCTGGACAGGGAATAAGAGAAATGCACCAAGGGTTTATTGAACACGTGGTTAAAAAGCCATTTTTCAAGGGCTATTTTTCTTCTCCCATAAATGATTAGGAAAGAGAGAGGAAAGCTTCAAATTGGTGTCAAACTCTTTATTCCCACCGTTTGGGATTATCTGGGAGATAAATATGTCTGTTTATAACATATCATTTCTGATGAAGTTGAGAAGATGGAGTGGGAAGACGCAGTGAGCAGGCAGGGGTTGCTAAGAATTGAGCTGCAGTCTTTACAGTGGGATTTGTCAAGCAATAACAAGCTGCCAGTGCACTCATACCAATTGAATTTGAGACACAAGCTGACTACAGTCCTTAACCAATTATGTGAGAAAATAAATGCTACAAAATGATAAACCTTGCTCTGTTTCCTGCCTATGGGTTACAGACATGCAATTTTCCCATCTGTTCCAAAAATGCATGATACTGTGAAGGAGGTATCATTGTCACATTTGGGGGCTTGTGCTAAATTGCAATTGTGCAAATTAGATTAGCGGGCTATACATCCTGTGGCCACATTAGTTGCCAGAACCTATCTATAGGTGTTCATATGACCTGCAGACACCAGACAAGGGCTTCAGGGTGGCATTTCAAAACCATGTATTCTGAGTGCTGAATTGAATCACCCAGGTTAATTTCAGACATGATGTATTCCCTTCCAACTTCACTGCTAATTCCCCCCAACATATTCTCAGCCCCAATTTTGTTGGTGGGGTTCAAATAAGTTAAATCTCATTGCTTTACACAGGTCAGGCAACTACATGCTTCTGACAAAACCACACATCCAGTGTTGGTGAACTTCTAACAATAATTAAAAAGAGAACAACAGGAAGAAAATACACATACAATTCTGTTCTGTCTTCTGGATTGTACTCTTGTTACTGTTTAGTGCCCATCCGGAAGACACGAACTCAGGCTGCTCTGATGAGGTGCTTGACAGGTGACAGTGCACAGTCAGCTTCATCTTGGAGTTCCCAATGCAGGAAAGAGGTGAAATATTGCTTTTTTTCTGGCCATAGTTTTATAAAAAGTCTATCTTTTGTTCACATGAATGTTTACAGTGTGCTTGTTCTCTTTAAGTATCTGCCTTGTGCTGGGGCTGGAGAGATGGCTCAGCGGTTAAGAGCATTGCCTGCTCTTCCAAAGGTCCTGAGTTCAATTCCCAGCAACCACATGGTGGCACAACAATTTGTAATGTGGTCTGGTGCCCTCTTCTGGCCTTCAGGCATACACGCAGAAAGAATATTGTATACATAATAAGTAAGTAAATAAATAAATAAATATTTTAAAAAATAAAATAAAAGTATCTGCCTTGTAAAGTAGCAAAATTCTTCACATCATTTTAAAAATCTAGCCTTTAAATGTAGAGAGGCTATATATTTTCCCAGCAAAGTCTCAGTGTTTCCATTATTCCATTTAGTTTGCAATCATCATTTCCAGATTTATCACAGGACTTTGTATAAGGGAAAGATATTGTTTGGTTCATCATTATCTTCCACAGCTCTTTGGAAGAACTGTCTTCTTTGGAAGCTAACGGGATTTTTTAAAAAATTGCTTACTGAGGTCTGCGTTAAGTAAGTCTATTATATCAACGACCAAATTGTTGTACACGTATTTACTCTTATGCCCCAGGCCATGCCAGTCCAGTCTATATGTGCCTATTATAAACAGCACTGACTTAATGTGTAACAGGCTGCCCTATGCAGCAGAGCGGTGAGCTTGCTCATACCTATCTAGAGTATTAACATGCTTAAGGACCACAGCATGTAGTACGTGGCATTGTTTAGTGAACTCCTTTATGGGCATTTAACTGTTCATCTCATATATATATATATTTCCTAGATTCCAGAAATTAATGTCAAGGAAGGGAATTTACTGAGTTCTTTCCAATTTCTGTAAGAAACAACTAAAATTATGAGCAATGGGGTGATACAAGATAGGGGTTTCACTTTGGGTACATAAATTAAGAAGCAAGATCTACCAGTACTAGTGAAAGGAATGTTCCTCACTCACAGCCCCTGAGATAACCTGAATTACTTTTTTCATCATACTCCAAAATTTCTGTCAGCGTGGGTAGTGATCTGAAGTTAATTTAGTATTCAGTTTATCATATGATATGTAAAAACCCATCCAGAGCTTCCCCTTCTTCTGCTCCTGTCTTAGGACAAAGGTCACAAAAATAAGGTGTAAAAAAACAAACTCTTAGCTCTAGTCACAGGCACTGCTACAACCAGGCCAGTTCTTTATCCCCATCTCTTCTGTGTCCTGGGGTAGATATCCTTAGAGTCTATTTCATTAGGTCTATACAAGACCTGCAGGGTGGCTGGGAGCACTGAGCACCCCACTTATATGTCATCTCCCTTAGATGCCACTTTAATTGTCTCCATATTCACCAGGATGACAGGCCAGATCTTTGGGTGGTTCTTAGGACATAGACACCATTCTTTTGTCACTACTGATCCTTCATCTAAAATTGGCTGAAAAACAATCTTGGAACTACAAAATTTCAGTGACAGGTTTGTCGTTTTGTGAAGGAATACATCATCATTAGCCCAGAAGACTATCTGAAACGTCGAACATTACAGGGGCAGAGGTGATGAAAATGGGCAAGAAAGGGTTCCATGGGGGTGCAGTTTGGGAATTAAGGCAAATGCATGCCTACTCCTTCCTCCCCGTGGGGACCCTTCACTTTGCAAAGCCTTTGCCAGCCACTCATTTGGATCCAAGGAGCAAATGAGGAAAAGGGAGTATACAGTGAAGACACTGCTGCCCAAATGTCTGTCTTCCTTTAACTCAAACGCATGTGAGGGAATTAGAGGCCAGAACCAGAGTGTAGACGTGCACCTCGGCCTAGGCAGTGAGACTCGCTTTGCTGCTGCAGAGTTGGCATGATCATTAGTTCTTGCAAACGTCTGTTTGGATTATAGACCTATCTGCTCATCCCTAACTGCCTTCCTAACTCAGAAGGTTTGCTGGTAACATATAATTTGTACTATATTCACAATATAAGTTTAAAAAGTCAGAACTAAAAATTTTATCCTTGCAATTAATACAAAGAAAAATAATAAAAACCTGGAGAGTGTATTGCAGACAGGCATTTTCTGCAGCTGATCTCTGACGCACTCTTTCTCTCTTGCCTTTCCCTCTTCCTTCCCTACACCAGCCTAACTCACCCACAGTTCTAACCGGCCCTTGTTTCAGGAAACATTTTTAGCATAATATAATGCCTTCCAGAATTTCCCTTGATGTAATATGTATAACATACACATACATCTGCTCACTCGCAGATTTTGTTTCTATCCAGATATCTTCATCTTTTCACATTTCAGACCGCCAAATAAGCCCTCAGATCACGTGACACTGTTACTTGTATCACATGGCTACAGACTGACTCATGGAGTAGATATGCCATAGCCTTTTAAACTTTGCTGAAACAGCTTTTCGGTTTTTCACAATGCTGTCGTGAAAAGCCTAGTGCAGGTTGCATAGCAACCACTCAGCAAAAGTGATTACATTCTGAATGGGTAAGCTATGGTACAGTAGGAAAGTTACCTAAGTTGCAGATGAGCACACCGTCAGTCCAGCATGACTCCACTACGTCTCTTTTTTTTGAAATATTTATTTATTTATTATGTATACAATATTCTGTCTCTGTGTATGTCTGCAGGCCAGAAGAAGGCACCAATCCTCATTAGAGATGGTTGTGAGCCACCATGTGGTTGCTGGGAATTGAACTCAGGACCTTTGGAAGAGCAGGCAATGCTCTTAACCTCTGAGCCATCTCTCCCTCCCTCTCCACTACATCTCTTTCATCGGCCTGCAGGACACTATTCTGAGCGTTACTATTCACTGTTTGGAATCTTGGGATTCTAACCGGAAATAAGTGGGACTGACGTCAACCAGTACACAACGTACCTGTTAGTGATAATTAAATACAGGTTGGTGATTGAAGAAAAGTTTTATTTTAATATTTCTTAACATAGTTGTCTCTAAAATAATCATTGTTTATTAAAAATGTGAATCTCTGAGGCAAGTTTGATGAAGTATCATTTCAAAGCAACAGCCTCCAGGATGAGAGACTGCAAACTGTCTACGAATATACAAGGGACATTAGGATTTTGAGCTGTGAACAGATGTGTCAGATTAAACAGAGATAAACCTCCCACTGTCTTCTGTGACCAAACAATGCCTGGAAATCATAAACCAGAAATGAGCAGAGATGGACTGGTGCAATTCCTGGAGAGAGAGAGAAGCAGACAAGAGAGACCATGTTGATCTTGGCTTTTCCAGTCATTTCCCAGTTAACTGTGGAAGAAACTAGAGGCCACAGACAGGAAGTGATTGCCTTGCTTTAGCAAAGGCAAAGTTGGCTTTTCAAGCTCTCACACTGCCTGCGTTGTAAAAGGCAATGCCATACAGCAACCTCGGATTAATTCATCTCACTTATTGGCTATATTTTAAGTGAAATAGGGCTAAGTAAATCCAAAGATGAGTGGGCTACAGCATCTGGGAGGCCCTGGGAGCAGCAGAAATTTCTGCAGGTGCATTAGCAGGAAGAGAAGAATGGAATGCATGCGGATGTTCAGTTGATGCACCGAAGGGCCGGGAACGAGGAACAAAGTCTACTGACTTGGTAAAATGGCCACATTTCAATTGCTTGAAAAGAAGCACGGAGATGTTAAACCCAAGCACTAGGGACAAAGGCTACTTAGATGACAGTGACCACTGGGCCTGTCTGTTTCCCAGGGCAAATTCAGCACATGGAGGAAGATGTGCTATCCATGTCCTCCGAACTGTCTATCTACAGTGCCGTGGAGCCAATGGGCATGAGTAAGAAGTACAGTGCTGGACAACTGACCAAGGAGAAGGTATTCTTCAGAAGGTCATGGTTGAAAAGATGCACAGGAGATGCAGATATTTGATGAAGATGCTGAAAAGTGGATAAAGAAGAAGAGAAAATTAATAGAAAACTGGAATCTGTAAAGCAAAACTCTGTAAGGGAGAAAATATCCCATCTGGTAGTAAGACATGAAGTTGTGGGTTGAGGAGAAAGTTAGACACCACAGGCCACGTGATTGGTGAACTGAAAGAATGGTCAATGAAAACATCAAACTGAAATGTGGGAAGAAAAAGATGAAAGACAGAAACCCACATAGCCATGGTGCCGTTGTGTAACCAGCATAGCATCCTACATTCAGAACAGAAGAGGGTATCAAATATGAAGAAGACAGAACAAGCACCATGCAGGAAACATTAAAGCATGTCCCAGACGAAGAAAGATATTAAAAAGAAATAAAATCAATCACAGAGACAAGCAAATAGAACCAGCAACATTGTCCATGATGACAAATACTGTTTGAGTTACTTTACCCATTGCTCAGACAAAATACCTGACAAAAATACTGAAGGAAGGAAGAATTAATTCTAGTTGACAATTGGAGGGCCAGTCTTTCAGGGTGGAGAAGTCATAGAAGCAGGAGGTTGAGGAAGCAGATGGCATTGCGTCCAGTGTCAGGCAGTAGAGAGAAATGAATGCTAACGCCAAGCCCATTTTCCTTTATTTTCATTCCAAGACCTCCAGACCAAGCACACAATGCTGCCCGCAGTTAGAACAGGCTTTCCCAACTCAGCTAACATGAGCTAACATGAGCTTACAGGCATGCTCAGAGAGGTTCGTCTCCTAGGTGATTGTAGTAGATTTCGTGACTCTGGAAATCAACATTACCCATCACACGTATACTGAAATCGCAGTATACACCGTTTCAAGGGCAACTGACTGTTAAAAGAAATAGCTGTGTCCTGTGGAAGATTCTAACATGCAGAGAAGTGCATTTTATAAAGACAGCTACAGTTAAGCGATAGGAAATGTCAGTGCGTCGTTAACTTCTTCTGCCCCTGGTAAAGGAGGGGGAGATTACTGGAAATCAGATCACAGGTGCATTAAAAAGGTGTTAAAGTAAACTCTAAACAGACACCAAAGTAATAAAAGCAAGAGATAGAGCTAAGACATTGTGGAAGGACCCCAATGTCATCACAAAATTAAATCAATACAAAAGAAAGCAGAAAAATGAAAAGGGAAACAGATAATTAGAGAGATGACTCAGCTGTTAAAGGCTAGTCTCATAACCAAAAGTATTTAAAAAACCACAGAAAGCAAATACCAACATAGCATATTTAAGAACTGAGCATACCATTCAATGATAGAGAATTTGCCTACCATGAGTAAAGTCACAGCACCCAAAGAAAAGAGGGGGACAGTTTCAACCCATACCAATAGTAGCATTAAATGAAAGATGTTTATAGATTTTGATTGCTAATCAGGCATAATACCTTTGGGTTTAGAATAAGGCAAGAGCTAAATAGATCCCACCCCTATGAAGCACACTAATTGTGAAAAAGCAAGTCTGAATTCCAGGCCGAACTACGATGTGTAAGGCCCGGGGTTTGGTCTTCAGCACCAGAAAGAAAGTGAAAAAGGTTCAAACAATAATTTAGACATGGTTCCACTGATATAAGAAAGTTAGATTTCAGGGCGAACACCCTGCCAGTTTCTATGATGCTAAACGTCGATTCAATGACCATGAATGTTTCTGTACCTAATGAAGAACAAAAGTATAGGAATGAAAACTGACAGGATTAAGAGAAAAATAAAGTCTCCAGCTATTCGGCTCATCTCCCCTCTCTTCTCCCCTTCTCTCGCCTTTTTTTCCCTCCCCTCATTTTCCCTCCTCTCTTCTGGGCTCTTACCTCACCTACCTTCCACTCCCCTGCTCTCTCCTGTTCACCCTTTTCTGCTATGTTCTCCTTACCTCCCTCTATTTCTCCTCCTCCTCCTCCTCTCCCTCTCTACCCCACTGCTCACACTTCCTCACCTCGCAGTGGTAGGACAAACAGAAAACTAGTAAGCTCACAGAAGAGGAACAGTTTTGTGAACTGGTCTCATCTATTTGACCTAATTTATAAAGAACTCTCTCAAAAAAAATCTGGCTGGCACATATGTTTATATTCTTATCAAGTGTACATGGAGATTCCACCCCCTATATTCTGGGCCAGGAAACAAATCTCAGTTTATAGAAAAGGAGTCAATATCTCCAAAGTCTATTATTTTGTCACAATGGCATTTAATTGGCAATCAATAGCAGAACATAGTTGAAAGGCTCCACATATTTGGAAATGAAGCTGCACACTTGTGCATATGCTATAGCATAAGGGAAAGAGAATGGAGAGGAATTTAAAACGCATTTTGAACTGAACGAAAATAGAAGTGCCATTTCTGTTCTCAGCACTGAATGCAAAGAGCTCTGAGCAGAACAAAGGCAAAATCAGTGGTTTTGCTTCAGCTCTGAAGGAGACTGGGTGTGATAGGTGTTTTCCATTCTGGGCATAGATGCAAATCTCAGAGCTGAGGGACAATCCTCCCATGGAGCTTCTGGAGCACTGGTCTGGGACATGCAACCCTGTGCCAAAATACAGGAATACATAAGCCCCTTATAAAATTCATGTACTTGTCTGTAACATGTTCATCCTCCCCCACACTTTAAAGCATGTCTAGATTACCACTAACAACACATGCAATGTAGATTCTATGTAAACAGAGGTTGCACTTTTTGATTAGAAATAATGGGAAGCACACATCTGTGCATGTAGAGATGTAATTTTTTCTTTTTTTGGCTTTTCGAGACAGGGTTTCTCTGTGGCCTTTGGAGCCTGTCCTGGAACTAGCTCTTGTAGACCAGGCTGGTCTCGAACTTACAGAGATCTGCCTGCCTCTGCCTCCAGAGTGCTGGGATTAAAGGCGTGCGCCACCACCGCCCGGCGAGATGTAATTTTTGCTTTTCAACACTGCCCATCTTTGATTAGTTGAGTCTGCAGATGTGGCTTCCATGAATATGCATAGAGTAAAAGACAGTGATAAGAATAAACAGAGGGATACTTCTGACCAATCACTGCAGGCTTAGCATGGAAATCTCACTGTGAGAACAATGCCTGAAGGACTCATGCTTACAGGAGTGCAGAAGGATCGAACCTCCCGGAACCCAGTGAGGCTTATACAGTAATGACTCCCATGGCCCTGAATGGGAAGGAAAACTGAGATTGGCAGTATACAAGGCAAGGAGGCAGGGATTAGAGTGATGGCCCACCCCTTCACTAAGCTATCTCCTCCGTCTTTTGCATTCAATAAGAAAATCACAAGTTGCTCCTGTCCAACCAGAACGGCAGAGCCATTGTATCCTAGGATACCCTCCCCAATTCTCAAAACTTCTGCCAGCCACAACTTCCATGGTGCATGGAAAGAGTCCACAAAAATTTTCCCCATGTGGCTGCTTGTGATTTTTGACCAGGAAGGGAAATTTTAAGAGAAAAAAAAAATCCCATTGTTCACGACTCACTAGGCCTATCAGCTGAGCATGATTTGGACTGATGCGACCTTGCTCCGGGAGATTAAGCCCTCTTGCTTTCAGCCAATGGCTTCTAAGA
>JAQHUG010000073.1:5692863-5728082 GCA_028555095.1 Dicrostonyx torquatus
CTTATGGGAGCTAGTAAGAAGCCTGAGATAATGGGCCAATCAGTTAATAACCTAATGTAGACTCTCTGTGATTTTCTTTGGGGCTTGCCGGCTGCGGGGTACCGGGCAGGACAGTAACCCCAACGAGCAGGCCCCTCATGTTATACACACTTGTAACAGTTATATTCCTATTGCATTATTGAGCACATAACCAGCATCCATCAGTAGTAATAACTCATGGTGGTGGGGGAGGGGCCTCAGGGGCTTCTTTAAGCTCACAACTATACTCCAACCCCTGGCACTTGGGTTTCCAATCAACAACCTTATGGCTTCTGAGACTGTCTTTTCCACATACCCTCACTAAAACTCTTTGACTTCTGATTTTACTGTTCTTCCAAAAGCAAATCTGAGTCAAGGGTAGGCATTATATAATGAAACATTTTTACCAATGCAAGACCTATTGAAGACTCACTATTGTCAGTTCCAAACCAACATCAATTTATGGTAGGATTCAGTAATTAAGGGTGTACCAAAAACAAAACCAACCCAATAAATTATCAACAAGGCCCCCCAAAATGAAGAAAAGAATATATCACTCATCTCAATAGCTGTCAAAAGATTAATGCTCGAGATAGTAACATGGACCTGGGTGGGACATCAGGCCACATAACCCTCCACCCTCTATAGTCACTCTCTATAAGCAATTCAACCTCCGCACACACCACAGATAGCCATTAAAAGAGCTTGGGCTAGAGATGAGTAATTTCTCAGCCTTGCAGGCTACCACTTCTCACCATGACTGACTGACTATTCCTACAGTTTGCACCCTTAGGCAAAATCCTGTAGAATTAGTATGCCCCAGCAGAACATCCATCCCTAGCATACTTTTTGGCAAAGGATGACTATATACATACACACACACACACACACACACACACACACGTATGTATGTATGCTTGTATGTATACACATCTATATACCTATATACATAGATGTGTATATGTGTGTATATGTACACACACACACATACACATATATATATATATACATACATACATATACATATACAATATGTTCTTTCAGAGTGGAGAGATAATTGCCCACTTCTAAGACAAGTTTAATATTTTACATGAGCTACCCTATCTCCTTATCCAACCACTGATACTCATTACTCTCAGTGCTCTTGGGAGGTTGCTATAAATTAAAATACAATCACCAATAACAACCAAAGTCAAGCGCCCTGCACATCAATGGAGCACCAAAATCTTCCATACAACACAGGACCTCCCAGTTACCTTAAGATATAGTCAACTTTGGACACCATATATGATAGCAACTGGAGTGCCCCCCACCACCACATGACCTTCCTCCATAGCAGAAGGTGGTCTGACCTGTCACTCAGGTTTCTGGCTCCCTGTCTCCAGGCACTGTCTTTAGCTTTCTGCCCTTTGTGCCCCTAGGCACTCTGCTGGGCACAGCTTTTCTGTGATTGCTTTTGAAAGACCTAGATAGGCTCTTTGATCTCTTTCCCTTTCTCTGCCTTAACGGTTGGACTGAGAGACTCCTCTATTACTTTTGCCTCCTTCTTTTTTTCCTTGGCTCCATGCTTTATATCCTGGAAAGGGCTCTTTAACAAAGATGGAATCTGTGTTCTCTTACCTTCATGGCCCCTAGGTATAGGAAGCAGCCAGCCAGTTCCTTCATCTCCCTCTCCCTCTCATCCAACTTATCTGCCAGATCACATGCTAACACGGAGGACACCATCTGCTTGTCCTTTTCCTGCTGTCATTTTTTCTTCACTGGGCAAATTCCCTCTGGACAGAGAGCTCAGCTTCAGTTGTATATCTTTTCATCTACAGAAGGGGCCATGCAGCTGTCACTACAAGCTAGGAGGCACAACATCCCATGCGCACAAAGGAAGAGGGCCATCCTGGGACTCAAGCTGCAGCATTCCACCCCACCCCACCCCGTTATTTCTCAATCCGGTCAGTCGCTGCTTAGGCTTCAAGGGCCACATGACCTTTTTCTGGGAAGATAGAAAGAAATGCCTATTCACCCTAGCTAGAGAAGGCGCCCTCAGACCAAAGAACTGATTCTGCTCAGGTCTGGCTTGGGGGACCGCTCTATTTATTTGGGTTACTGACGGGCATTGGTGACTCAAATGCAGGTATAACTCTAGAGAGTAACCACGGGGAGTGAAGACTGCAGGGGCTCCAAAGCCAAAGAGCCTCCTGGCCAACTGTTTGCCTCTGACATAAAGAGGCAGGGGTCTCACAAAAGGAGCCTCACAAGGATCCAACCGATACTTGTGAGACTAGGGGTCTCTTGAGACTTGTGACGTTATCTGTCCTCTGAGCCTTCTATCTCTCTGGGCTGAATGTTAAGAGAGTCAAGATTGTAAGGTGACCACTCAGGTGCTCGCACCTACACTGTAGTTTTCATTTCTACTTGCATAAAACCTGTAAGCCAACCGCAGTTGAAAGTTTGGGGTCTCCTCAGGTATGCATGGAACATGGAACCAGCCTCGGCACGAGGACAGCTCCTCACATATTTCTCTACACTTGTAACCACCGACCAGGACACAGAATTCCTGAGGCCTCAACAACTGATTCTTTAGAATTGCTATTGTCTGGTGTGATTTCCTGAACTTCAAGACACTTCTGACTTATTAGTAAGTGAACATGAAAAACAAGAGGTGAAAGTATCTATTTAGCAGGAGTGGCCTGAAGGTGATATTCATTTAAGATGTGTGAATAAAATGTGCACAGCATTATTACTGATGGCTGCCCAAGTTTGAAAATAACCAAAGTAGCTTTCTGCAGAGAAATGGGTACAAGTTTTTGGCATCTACCTAATGTAATATAGTTGAGCAATTAAAACAAATAAGCTATTGATGTATGTAACCATATAAATGGACACTCCGTATGATCAGCTTGTCAAAGTCTGTTTATGTATTGTGGGCCTGTCCTGAGCAATGTGGGCTCGTTTGGCACAAACTTGGTTTCTCTCCACTAGATGGCAGTAGCACCTTTCCCTTCAGAGTCAGACCTGCATAAAACATCACCTGGCCAAAAGTTCCTGGTTAAGCACCACTGTGCTAAGTCCAAGAACCTGGTCATTTCCTTTATATGACAATGTGACAATTTTTAATAGAGCAGAAACTATGCAGTGGTTGTCCAGGTAGTAGAAGGAGGAGAATCTGAATACAAAAGTGCAGATCAGAAAAATGTGTTGGGATGTTGATATTGAGCTGTATCCTTGCTGTCACGGATATAGACTGATATGTATTGACCTATGCATATATATAGGAATATATACAACTCTGTGTAAGTGTAGCACAAATAGAAACAAAATAAATAAAGGCAAACAAAAAAGTAAGCCCCAATTACCTGCAATAAACTTGAGGGGGGACGTAGTAATAAATAGAAAAAGCTCATTTGACTTGTTACTCAGAAGATGAACGTGGCAGATGGTGAGGTGGCAAGGGTGACCCAGATCTGTAAGACATGTAATGAATTTGAGTGGAGGAGAATGCGGACCTGTTAGAAGTGCCCGGAATTTGCTTTAGAGAACCCACAGAGGAGAAGAAGAGACACAAAGCAATGGTACTAACAGCTCTGGGCAGAATGGAGCAGGAAAATGCCCTGGAGTAAGTGCAGTGTGGATCTTGGTAAGTCAGTGGAGATACTCCATGGCAGAACTAGCTAACAGAGTTCATTCTGTGCAAGCAGTAAGTTCCTTAGCATCACCTGGTTCTAGTGAGAAGGTTCCTGCTGTAGAGACCTTTAAGACAAGGTTACATTTTGGAGATTACTGTATTTTCAGAAGTACATCCTTGGATGGTCCTGTTAGGTCCCACCATTCCTTTTTCAGGGCTCTATCTAGTGAACCATGTAGGGCATTTGGGTGCCCTGCTCTATGAGTGTTGTAGAGTATGAAGCTGCTCATGATGGTTTCTTCTTCTTCTTCTTCTTCTTCTTCTTCTTCTTCTTCTTCTTCTTCTTCTTCTTCTTCTTCTTCTTCTTCTTCTTCCTCCTCCTCCTCCTCCTCCTCCTCCTCCTCCTCCTTCTTCTTTTTCAGACAATATAAGGTACTTTCTAAAAGACTCTATACTGGGATAGATTATACCCAAGAAACTGATATGGGTCAGCCTTCTTCAGCACCATAAAGTGTGCATATATTCTTCTTCTTTTGTCAGGAGATAGTCCCTGAAATGAGGATTTCCTGAGTTAATCATGTTCTGCACTCTATTCCTTTTCTGAAGACACATAGGAATATAGTACACAGATTGGCATGCGGAAGAAGGAGATGAAAGAGAGAGATTCTGCCATTCCCAGGAGGGAGATACTAGAGATCAACTAGATCTTCCTTCAAAAACCTTAAAGTCAAGACATGCAGCAGAGGGAGGAGTCAGTCAGTGTGCAGAGCAGAGGAGGAGAGACTATCAGTCCCAGGGAACTTTGAAGATAAAATTCCAGTGACAAGACTGAGTTTCCATATGGCTCCAGCCTTTCAGCAGACTAAGGTGATAAAATCATTTCTAAGTCCAGGAACTTGGAGACAGGTCTGGAAGTGACTGAATAACTTTGGTGCTTTCATGGATGGCCAAAGAAGTGGAGAAGTGCTTAAGAACTACTGGGGCCTCCCAGTAGCTAGATTTCAAATACACGGTGGTAGACAGTGCAGTGGAAATGGAGGGGACAATATATTGTTTATTATTAAATTTTGGTGCCCTTTTCAAAGTAAAGGGAATATCAATATGATTATTTAACAACATTTAAAGTGTATGCTTGGGCAAATGCTAATGGTATATTTGTTGGAGGAGGATACAGTTTCCCAGGAGGCATTTGGCCCAGAAGATGTCCTGTTGGTATTTATAGACATATATAAATGACAACCAGCAACTAGTGTGATGGCTCAATGCATAATAATACTTGTCCAACAAGCCTGGCAGCTTGGCATTGTCCCAGGAACTCACATAAAGGGAGAAAGAGAGACCCAACTCTACAAAGTTGTCACACATGCTATGGCTGGCATGTCCACACACACACTGAACCCACACCACACATATGCAGAACCACACACACATATACAAATAAAAAATGATAATAATAATAAAAACAACAGCAAGAAAATTTAAGTGTCAATCAAAGAAGCAGGAGAAATCATCTAAGGAGCTTGTAGCAACATGGCTAGTGTGGTGGTTTGAATAAGAATGGCCCCCATAGGCTCATATTTGAATGTTTGGTTCCCAGGACTAGGATGGGGGGAGAAGTTGCCTTGTTGGAGAAGGCTTTCAGGTTTCAGAAGCCCATATCAGGCCCATCCTCCTCTCTCCCTCTCCCTGACCCCCCCTTCCTCCTGCTTGTGGTCAGATGTAAACTCTCAGCTACTGCACTAGAGTCATGGCTGCCTATTGGCCACCATGTTTCCTGACATGATGGTCTGGACTCACCCTCTGAAACTGTAAGCAAGCCTCCAATTAAGTGCTTTCTGTTATAGGTTTCTTGGTCATGGTATCTTCATAACAATAGAATAGTAATTCAAACACTAGATTGCTTAGTTCTTATTTCCTTGATACATGATTTACATAGCAGCCATCATCTTTGGTTAGAGGGATTGTATGCATCAAGTCCATTCAAACTCTAGTGCCCAGTGTTGAACCGATTGTATGCATCAAGTCCATTCAAACTCTAGTGCCCAGTGTTGAACCAACCTCAAACACATCCCATCTCTACCACCGGGAGGAATAACTGGTGAAAATTCCTTGGTATTTTCCCTTTGATTTTTTTGAATTTTCAGTTTTTCATTTGGCAAATAAGTTGGTTTTGGATGACTTAATCATTCAAATGCTGTTTTGGTGAGAACAGTTTCCAGTGTGTGATAACCAGAGCTGTATTTATTTCCAGTGCCACCCAAAATGTTGCATGGATTTTACGTTTGTGCATACATAATATTTACATGTTGCTTAGCTAACACACTGTAAAATTTCCTGGCAATAGCTGCTTGCCAACTCACTGCATACTATCTGCCTTGGTCTGCTTGAGTGTTAGGTTTCCCAGCTATCTGAAGATGTCGTTTAAATCGTGTGCAGTGTCTTAATTAGAGTAGAGCAGGGTAGGACAGCTGAACCACATGTGGCTGAGCTCTAGCCTCAGAGACTGATTATGTCTGAGGAGTGGCAGATGATTTTCCCTTCTTAAGCTTCTAGGTGATACTGAGAGTGTTGACTTGTAGTTTCATTTCTGTTGTTATGATAAAACATTCGAAAAAAGAAAGACAAAAAAAAGAAGACATAGAGGAGGAAGGGGATTATTTGGCTCATAATTCCTGGTATAGTCAGTGTAGGGATAGCAAAGGGGGCGGGGTTGAGATAGCTGGTCCCAGCACACTCAAGGTCAAGAGCAGAAGCGATGAATGCAAGCATACTGCCTGCTTGCTTATGCTAAGCGAGCTTTCTTCCTCTTATAGTTCTGGATCCAGCCCATGAAATGGTGCCACCTACATTCAGGATGGGTCTTCCCACAACATTTAACCATCAGGACATTCCCCCGGACAGACATGCCCACAGACCAACCTGATCTAGATAATTCAAAGGAGAGCCACTTCCTAGGCAGTTCCAGGTTGTAGCAAGTGGGCAGTTAAGACCAGGCAGCGTACTGCTGTTCTCCTGAGCACATTTTAAGAACCGCTGTCTGAGAACTAACCATTGGAAAGTGATGGGATATCCCGGATAATCAGTGTGACTTTTTTCCTAGAAAATGTTTCAATCATTATTACACCTGGAAACACTAAAATAATGACAAACTAAAATCATTATCTAACACACATACCAATTTCTGACTGGGTATTTAATGACTTAAATAAAAAGCTGGATGTATTGACTACCAGCAGTAAATAAATGCCTTCTTTCCCTACATACACGCCAGCATTGTCATTATTGTTGATTTCTTTGCTACCTGAGCTGTTATGACTGGTTTGTTTGTTTGGTTGGTTGCTTGGTTGGTTCTTTCGAGACAACGTTTCTCTCTAGCTTTGAAGCCTGCTGGAACTAGCTCTTGTAACCCAGGCTGGCCTTGAACTCACAGAGATGCACCTGCCTCTGCCACCTGAGTGCTGGGATAAAAGGCGTGCGCCATCCCCACCCGGATTTGTTTGTTTTTTAGATAATAATATAATTACAACATTTCTACCCTCTCTTTCTTCCCTCCAAATTGTCCCACATAACCCTCCCCATCTCAAATTCATGAACGCTTTTTACATTAGCTGTTATTGTACGCATATATGCATGTTTTAGGTTACATTTCCCTGATAACTCAGGATGCTGGGCATTTGATTTTGTTGTTTCTCTGCCATTTGTATCTTTTGAGAGCTCTCCATTTAGTTCCATGCCCTATTATGAAATTGAGATTTTTTTTCATGCTTAGTATTTTAGAGTTTTTCTTATATTCTAGATATAATAATTTTTGGATGTCTTTGTTGGACACAGAGCTGTTCAAGATCTTTTTTTTTCATTCTGTCTCTTTACTTGAATGATAGTTTCTTTTGTTGTACAGAAATATTTTTTGGTTTCATAGGGTCCCATTTTTTGTTATTCTTATCTCATATATCACTTCCTGACTAAAGTTTCTCCTCCCTCCACTTTTCCAGTACTCCCCCACCACTTCCCCTCTTCCCCAGATCCACTTCCCCTCCTTTCCCTTCAGAGAACATTGGGTCTCCCAGGGATATCAACCAAACAAGCCATAACAAATTATAATGAGACTAGGCACACATGAGGTCCCGTTTTTAAATTATCATCTTGACACCTGTGCAAGTGGATTCCTGTTCAGAAAGTCTTTTCCTTTGCCAATGAGTTCAAGGATAGTCTCTACTTTCCCCTTTATCATAGACAGAGCATCAGGTCTTACATTGAGGTCCTTGATCCATTAGGTACAGTCACTATGGAAATCAGTATGGAGGCCCCTCAAGAAGATTAAAAAAAACCCACAGATCTTCCACATGACCCAGCTATAGCATTTTTGGGCATATACCCAAGTGACATATACCATAGACCCAGAAGGACATATATCGTGTTTTCTTTCATCTGTGGGTGTTAGAATTTAATCTTCAGATATGTGTGCCTCATTTGGAATATATACATACATAAAGGTCAGGATATTACTGAGTGGTCCTGAGAGTGCTGTCAAAGGAGAGAGAACTCATTGGTATAGAGGGCTGAAAGGGAAAAATGGAAGAGGTTGGGGTTAGCTGTTTTAGGAAGAGGGGCTGGTAGTGTAGAAGAGGGAGCAAGGTGAGGGATAAATAACACCAAAGACCTTTAGAAAATGGCATATGGAAATCTACTGCTCTGGAAGACCCCCCCTTGTTAAAATGGAATTTCTGTATAACAGGGAAACAGTGTCCTTACTAGACAACAGAAGCTAATAAAGAAAAATCCTAGTGTAAGATAGGGGTTCCTTCTTACGGGGTTTTTGACCACTGAATTCCCATTGACCTCTCAACATCATGGATGTTACCCTCCAGGACTTGATGTTAAGACCCCATTATTGAAGACAATACCTGCCTGAGCCATAGAACAAGGAAAATTCAAACTGATGCAGACCCGGAAGCTGCCTCACTACTGTACAGCTTTCATAGAGCTGGAAGGTGCTATGCGAGCTGCTGGAGGGGAAAAGCCATCATCAATCACACCCAGATATGAGCCGTTCAAACTGCAGTGATGCCTGGCCTGGAAAGACGCGCCCATTAAAGCAATAGTAGCATGAACATCTTGGGAGTAACCAACCACTTTCTGGTTGGATCTAAGTCCTATTTCATAGGATGAAACTCATACCTGGCACCGTTACCAGGTTAAGAACTTCTGACTAGACGAGTCAGAGGCCCTAGGAGAGAACCAACTACTATTGCGTTGCTAAATGGACATAATAGTGAACTGACTCCTTGTGGCTTGCAGTTATATCCTCAGATAAATGCATTCTTTGTCCCTCATTGGAGAAGCTTATAAATGCAGTGGATTGTGATTGACACAAGATTGGTCAAGGTGCAGAGAGTACAAAATGCAGAATGTTCCACACATGAACTCACAGTGGCCACAAGAGCATGTACAAAATTTGTGTAAGCCCAACAAGATCAAACCCCAGCATGGAGGGAGGAGCTGGGAGCATAATCCCACCCCAAGCTGTGACCAATCGGCAAGCATTACTGCTAGGAGAGGGAAAGACAAACTCTCTAATAATGTAGCTGATAAGCTGACAACTTCAGTAGAAGACCCCACAACTAAGAACGTACGGGCAGCACAAACTGGTCTTGAAGGCTTTTCTTTGTTAATGATGCCAACATGGATGGGTGGAGGATAGGAGTTGAACTGTGGAAGAGTTGGAAAAGGAGGTGGATCTGAGCAAAAGATAGTGTGTGGGCTCTCAAAGAACTCATCTAAAGAAGAACTGAAAACCTTGAAAAGGAAATTAAATGGGCAAATACAAATCAGTGGAAAAACTGAGAAATGATTCTGAGCCAGGGAGTTTGGTGTGCATCCAAATAGAAGGAAGACTCTGAGAGCTTCCTGGGAGACCGTTCCCAAGGGCTTCTTCTGCAAAGACCACTAGGACCACCAGTAAAGTCTTCACACAATGAAGGGAGGGTCACGGCTGGGGGAGGAAACCAGGAGATGGGTAACAACCATTGGAACAAAGAATTTGAAGGCAATGTGTCAGCGGTCAAGGGTCAGATTCTGATGTGAAAGGCGATGCTGTAATCAGCTGTAGATCATCCTCGGCAGAATGAATGCTGGTTCAGTGAGAACAGTCATCAAAGAGACAAAGCAGGTCAGAAATGCTGGTTCCCCCAGTCCTCCTTTACAAGGCTCCCCTCTTCCAATAGACAAAGCTCTGGATGGAGGCTAACCCCACAGCTCTTTGTCCTAGTGTAACTAATACCTCCATCTCTCGATCCATGCACGTTTCTGATCACATAAATATATGATTACACCTTGGTGCTGTTTACTATAAACTTACACTATGCCCTTTTCCTCCTCCTCCTTTAGAACTCGGTGCGATTGGTTGTCATGAGCAAACCTCTTGGAAGGATGCAGGTCTTAGGAATTGAAACCTGAGTTCCTGAGCCCGTGAGATTGAGGACTAGGCTGCAGAATGTGCTGAGGTAGCTGAGTTTGCAGGGGTGGGGAGGGGAAGCTAGAGGCAGCTTGGCAGCTGGCCTGCAGACTGATGATGCTCCAACCTTGCCTCATGCTTCTGTGAAAATGAAACCCTGTTCATAAATAGAAAGAAGACATCGACACAAACAGTGATAAGCATCGTAATTGATGTTTACGAGTAAGTGATACGGGGCCGCAGACTGGAGGGCTCGACTGTTTGTCAGAGTCTGCAAAAACTTCGAGTATATGCAGGCATTTGAGACGTAGCTGAAAGAATGGGGGCAGGTTCTTTCGGGCAAAGACGGGGCATTCCTGACCCAGGGAACTACAGGCTCTCATAGCTCCACTGTAGACAGATCCATGTTGGTCAGGGCCATCTATGCTTACATGTAGGAGGGAAGAGGCCTGAAGGAGCAGGGACATGCAATTACCCAAGAAACTAAAGAGTCTAGAAAATTAAACTAATTGACTTAGGGAGTTTCAGTCATATAGCAAGAGACATTTTAGTGCCGAAAGTGCATGCGAGTTCCTTAATCTATCTCGAATTCACAGGGTTTCAAATATAATGAGGAGTCCAGGGAAGCCTTGCTAACTTTCAACTTACACAAAGGACCAAGCTGTTCTCCCTTTGCTCTGAATCATAAATTAGGAGATTGGGGAACCTCAGTTTGGACCAAATTTGAGACTAGAACTTGAAGACTAGGATTTGAGGAACCAAAATTATCCCAAGTGATGGAACCGTTAAAGGGTCTCCTGAATATTTCCACTGATGACCTCAATCATCAGGAGAAGGAATTAGTAGAGGCCATCTTCCATTTGTCATACTCTTTCACCAGGCAAATTTGTATAGGATACCGGCATAAAGGTGTGTAAAATTAGAACATAAATCAAACATCGTCTGATGTTAAGTCTTAAATTTGAAACAATTCCTTGGTATACATAAAATTTTATCATGTATTAAAGATAAAAAGGAAATCTGCATATTAGTGAGATGGATGTGCTCGTTTTTAACATAAATTAAAGATTGGCTGAAGAGCTGCTGCTGCAGGCCTCAGAGCATCTTCATCACCCTCCAAAGTCTACTGATATACTGATTTTATAACCATCAATGCTGAGAACACCACTTTCTCCAAATTGGCAGAAGAATATTTTGGACCACTTTAGAAAATGGTAGAAGAAATTGCTAAAAATAATATCCTCATCTCAAGCCAACATTCACTGGATAAATTCTGTATGCAACTCAAGTCAATACCTCAGATAGTAATGCTTCAAATCAACCATCCTAACACAGTCAACCCCCAAAACACTAACTGAATACTGTTGAGACGTGGTGGTAAGGCATGTTGACATCCGTTTTCTATGAGTAACCCATGATGTTTCTGTGTAACAGAAAACCTTCATCATACTATGAACATTATTCAGATCCACACAGGTGTTTGAGGCCGAGTTTGCCAGTGTAGGCCAGGGTGGCGTGTGCAGGACACAGAGTTCATGTATGGTCAGTACCAAGGCTGCTGAGAAGTCCCGATGAAACAGACGAGCGCTGTCAAGAACACCTGCGTGAATTCAAATTCCTTTCTTGCTTGCTCCACCTTCAGAAACCTTTTACTGAGGAAATGGGACCAAGAGGGAAGAGACAAAGAAAGCAGGTTGCAGGAAACCGTATATGTAGAAGGATAAAGACAAACAGGCCCTTTACTGTTTCCTGACTCCACCCCTATGTAACATCTGTCTCAACCAATGCTCCAAGTCACGGTCGAGCCCTTTACTGTGGGTGGGTGTATCAGGGCTTGAAGCCCTGCTCTGCTGCCTGCTGGCTATGCATATTAAGCAAGCTTCTTGACTTCTGTGAACCTTTCTTTCTTCATCCATGAGATGGGATCCCAAGAGGACTGCCCACAAAGAGTAGTCAAGACACTTAGGGTCATCTCAATCTGGCTTAGAGTCATTGCCATGTAGCAAAGGAAAGTGTGTGCTGGTTCTGCCTAGGGTGCAATATTTGAGCAGTTGATATGGAATCTGCTAGAGCTGGCAGGGCACCAAGGTCACCTTTGCTTCCGAGCTTCCCCCTAAGCAAGATAAAATGGGTGTCTAGGTTAACACATTCTTCTTTTTCATTCTTTTTATTGAGCTATACGTTTTTCTTTACCCCCTCCCTCCCTTCACATCCTGAACATCTGGATGCTGCTCTTTTACTAAGAACTCATTCTATTAACAGTCCAGCTCTTCTAGAAAAACAAATGCTTTTTGAACATCGCTGAAAATCAGGACTGTCAAAACGAGCTGCTTAGAAATCTGGGTTCTTGGTATTTTCCATTCAGTGGCTACTTGCCGACTTCCTCCTCTCCTCTCATTCCCCCGTCTCCCCTGACCATGCAATCAGGGTTCACTCCAGAGACCCCTTACCTCTCTGTCCCTTCCCATAAGCCAGGTTATGCAGGCTGTTTTCTTTACATTTTCTCTCCTTGGCTTCTGGACTTTTCCCATTCCCTCAGCAGACATCAGGATGAAAGACAGCGATGGAGAATGAAAGTCTCAGCAGTGACTGTGTGACACCGAGATGCAGGTATAGTCTGCAGTTTCTCCCTTTTATTTATTCTGTCACGAATACCCACTATTGCTAAACTATTCAATCCCCTTTGCGTCCTGATGGACCTTCCTCTTAGTTGTTGAGATTGTTACATTTTGTCCTCAACTTGCTAGAACCTAGAATCAGCAGAGAATAGAGGAGTCTCACTGAGAGATTGGCTACACTGGGTTGGTCTGTGGGGTTGTCTATGGGGTTGTTTTAATTTATGTGGGAAGTCCCAGCCCACTGAGGGAAGCACCACTCCTTAGGCAACGTGAGCACCAAACTGTCAGAAGAGATCTTAAAAGAACAGATTCCAGGGAACTTAGAAAGACAGACTGAGTTAGAATTTCTGAGATAGGAAGCTAAAAACCAGATTTTTTTATCAAGATGTAATTTAGTTTTGATGTGACCAGCAGGGAGTATTTGGAATCAACAACCGTAACCATGCCAGTTGGGAACTTTCTTAGTCTCTCCTCCTCCAACATAACTGCTGTAAACATCCGCATTAGTCCCTAGAACCAAGATTCTATGATGTCCTAGGTATTGGCCAGGTGATTCCGGAACTACCCAGAAATAATAATACAGTTTGCAGTCATATGCACATTTGGTGGAGATTTTCGCAACTGTTTAGATGTTCTGCTTTTCCGTGTTTTCACAGCACGTTATGCAGTTCCAGAATAGACCAGAAGATGACAACATGACCTCATGTAATGATAATAAAGCTGCTTGGGATCTGGCCACAGGGTGGCAGCATTGTGCAGTCTTTGGCGTTAGCTGGCGTGGGCGTCTTGCTGTTTTCACAGATGATGAACTTTCAGTCCTTGGTTAATTTTACAGCAGACTTTTTATCGTCTCAGTTTTCTAATGATGACTTCTTGAAAGACGGCCTTCTCTGTGTGGCCTTCAGTATCTCAGACAAAGCTACACCTCCCTGCACGTGTATGGCAAGTGTGGGCACGATGCATCTTTCTCAATTGCTAGTTACTTAAAGTGACAGCTCTTGAAGCCTTTGAAGGGGGTCTGTGAGTCTTTGGGGGCTGCATTTGAGGGGTGCAAAGCCAAAGCCTGGCAAAACCCATTCCCTGCGGCAGTGACTGAGACAAGAGCCAGGACACAGGAGTTGGCAGGATTTTTGTAGAGCGGACGAGCCGAGCTCCCCTTGCGGGACCGCGGTTGCCACCAGATGCTCTGGATGCAGAGTCCCAATCCTCCAACATTGGCAACTAATTCAAATAATTTATAGCAGGACAAACAAAACACAACTATAAAAAGCATTTTAACATGTGCCTGCCAGTTAGTAGTTCCTGTGTTTCCAGAAGAGGTCAGAAGGGCTGGAGGAGGTCAGAAGGGGATGCGGGGCCCAGGCCACAACACTGGGTTTGGGGTTTTCTGTTGTGAAAAGGATCCTGGAATAATCTCCACTGCAGGTGTGTATCATCAGTATCCTTTTATCACGGCAGGCCCCACAAGGAGCAGCAACTGTCGGGATTTAAAGCTAAGTTCAGAACAAGTTTTAGATTATTTGCCTTGGCTGCAGTAGCAGGACAGGCTTGCTTCTACTTCTGCCACCGAAATATTTTCATAAATAATTGGCATAATAGTTCTGTGTGACTCAGGCAGTTTTGTCTATATTGGAAGCACATAATTTTTCATGATTTTGAAAATGACACATGACCTTTCGGAGAAGAAGGGGGGTAGCCCCAAACACCATGCAAACACTCCAGGAACCATAAAAGCAAAGCTGGTCTTACTGTAGCATTACCTGCTGCCCGTCACGATGACAATCTTACACACCAACATGGGATAAGTAGAAACCCGAGTATTCATAACTTCCTTTTCAAAGATTATCAACACTGACTTGGGATATACCCTTCAGTCCAAGATACTATTTGATGAGTTGATTCGGATTCTGATTTATGCTTTTGGAAGCCACAATCCACAATAGAACAAAGTTGTATTCAGATAAGAGTCCCCCATTTACCAGTATTGTCACTTAGCTTTCTAATCTTGCTCTTGTATTCAATGGAAATGGGTCTTTCTGCATAAATAAACTTAGGGGTAGGTTTGGTACATTACACATCAACTGTTTATTTTAGTTTTAAAGTGTGTGTGTGTGTGTGTGTGTGTGTGTGTGTGTGGTCTTTGTTCGGGTATATGCTTGTGAGTAGAGACACTCCCTTGAGCTGACATTGCAGGTAGCTGTGAACCACTTAATGCAGGACCTGCACTCGGCTCCTCTGCAACAGCACTGAGCCAGCTTTCCTTGGCTTTGTTTTATTTGAGACAGCGTTCTGCTCAGTAACCATGGCTATACCGGAATTCACTAGATAGCACAGGTTGGTTTGAACTCATAGCGGTCCTCCTGCCTTACCCTCCCAATGGCTGGCATGACAGGGATGAACTGTCATGTCTAATCTAAACAGAAAGTCAATAAATATAAAATTCTCTGAAGTATTATTCTCCTCAAAAATCTTTAGTCTTCAAATCTTTCCTTCCTTCTTTATTTTCTCTCTCCTTCCTTCGTTCCCTCCTTCCCTCCCTCTCCCTCTCCCTCTCCCCCTCTCTCTTTCTTTCTTTGCTGTTGTTGGTTGGTTTGAGACTAAGTCCCTGTTTACCGTCCTGGCTGTCTGGAACTCACTATGTAGCACAGGCTGGTCTTGAACTCATGATTGCTTCCTTGTTCCATTCTCTCAAATGTTAAGATTATCACAAAGGTTATATGTGATTTTTTTTTAACAAAATGAAGACGCATTCTGCTATTTTCATAGAAATGAATTTTTTTTGCATTATAAATGGACACCCACACATCAAAATGCCAACGAAAAAGCTAGTGGAGAATTTGTGACATTTTACAAATCTAAATGTTGTGAATTATTTTACCATTTCATACTTAGGGTGGATCCTTGTGCACCTTAGCGCGGACTTCACTTCACCCTGCCGTGTTTCTCTTGTAATGGTCTACTCAGCCCTGGTTTAGAGGAGAGAGACTGATCCGAGCTTGTGTTTTCTTCAGCTCTTATGCAATCTTGGAAGGTTTGATTTCATCAGCAAGCTGGTCTCACAAAATTCATGTTAGACGCTTTTCTGCTTTGGTCCTGCAGAGGAATTTGTATCACTGGGGCAATGCTTTTTAGGGTGGCTCTATGACAGCTGGTAGAGTCTTCTAAGTGGTTTTTCTAAAGAAACAAGGCTCCATTTAGGGGGCATACCACAATCCCTTTTATGAGGCTCATGCCCAAACTCAATATTGTAATTGGGCCAGAATGAGAGGAACATGTGCATGCCTCATTGTACATTGGTTCTGTTTTGTTTTAAAGTCAAACACTTCTCACTCCCATAATTTTAATATGTAGCTGGGATAGAGTAAACCTACTTAGATCTCTACCTCTTCTTTCTTTAATTAAAATTTTGTTTTCTTTTCCTGTGTGGTGCATGTGTGCGTGTGTGCATAAGTGCATGTGTGTGTTCAGGGTAATATGCACATGAGTGTGGTGCCCTACGATTCCCCTGGAGCTTATAGGTAGTTCTGAGCCCCTTGACGTGGATGCTAGGAACGAAATTTGCATCTTCTGTACAAGCAGTATGCACTCTTAACCTCTGAGCTCTCTCTGTCTCTTCTTGAATCAGTTGTTCACATGGCTTTAAAATCTAGCCACACCATCTGTATTTAGTTTGCTTGCTCAGTTTCGTTTCGTGCTTCTTTGCTTGCTCGCTATTGAATATACTTGTGCAGAGGACATCTGTGCTCTGTCTTCCCCAAGTTACATTTATCAATGACCAAGCTGGTCCTAAAGACAGAGCCAGCTCTGTATTTGACTTTAACACGTCCTGGAAGAAATCGAATTTATTGTTGCTTGCTGATCCTTCCTACAGCTTCCTTATGTCTCTTTATTTGTATTTTTCCCACTCAGTTGGCTGTTTAATTCACTTATCTTTTCATCTTCTTATTTGGTGACATAAATATGCACATATATTTGTCTATAAGTTCATGTGCTATGGAAGGTCACCGTATGACTCTCTACAGAGTGTCACACCCTGCTGTCCTCTTTTCCCTTTCCTTGATATCTTGTAAATTAACCATATCACTTAGTGTTTTTTAAATAACTTTAAAAATCCAGTTTTAAAATGTAAAGTTGAAGACATTTAGCTGTTCTTAAGGATTTCTGTGGAATCCTATACCCTGCTGTGTAGCTTTTTTATTTTTTATTCTCTGATATAGTTAGGCTTTTCTCCATTTTCCAAGATATATCCATAAACCATTCTTTGCTAGATGTGGGCTACATGACTATATTATTTAGATTTTCTATGGCTGCTTCACTTTCTAAATATTTATCCTTTTCCTCATGCTATTAACTTTGTTCCAGACAGTAATATTTTATCACTTTATACATTAAAATGGATGTTCAACATATTTGTATTACATCTCATGTTCTTTCTCAGTATAAGATACATTTATTTTTCACTCTTACATGGAAATAAAATTAAAGTGCTTTTGCTTTTCTGTTTGTTTGGTTTTTAAGCCTTTAATTCAATTGTTTGCTTACTGATACGTTTTAATGTTTCTTATTCCTCATAATTCACCAAAAGTCTCTTGTATGTTTGAAATAGTTCAGTTTGAATTATAGAAACAAACAGAACAATATTTAAAGGTATCCTTCACAATTTTGGGTATTTTTCTTATCTAAATAAAAAGGAACATGGGGCATCAAAGTCATAGATTCAAGGTCAGCCTAGACTATACAGCATGACCCTGTTTCCCTCTGTGGTAAAGCACTTGCTCAGCATATAGAAGACTCTGGGGGATAAACCTGTGGTCTGCAAATATTATCAATAATTAATAAATAATAAATAGACAAAAATATTAAAATACTCCCACATGCAACTTCAAGTTACTTCATATTGATTCTGTTAGGAATCTTTATGACCGACCCTCACTCTTGAAAATAGGAGAAAGAGAATGGCTCCTTATTCTCAGGACGTTAGTTCCTTAATTAAATATGACAATGGTGAATCTGTTGGCACAGCATAAAGCAGAAACCTGTTCTGACATTATACAAAGAAATTTTCATGCCTTATGCTCAGGGAAGTCTTTCCTATCCATTTAGACTCACAGCACAGGGTTCGCCACATGTGAAAAGCAACTCGAATTCAAGAAAACAAGCAGGGAAAGGCAAATGCACGCTGATCCCTGTTCCGCTGATGGCCGCTCTTACATTAAAATAATACAGATACAGCTAAGTTTCTGCTTCTTGCTTCATTGCCTCTGGCTGAATGTACTCAATTACACAGCAGACAATCTGCGATGTACAATAAAGACATCAGATGGACTGCATCTCATCTCATCATTTTGTATTTCTTTCACTTTCCAGTGTCAATGAAGTTCATCAGCTTTTCTCATCAACACTTAAAACACTGGCCTTTTGTTCCATAATTATAGTTCACTTGAATTGTCCAATAAGTGAGCAGAGCGCTAATTCTACATTAGATTATAATTGGGAGTCAATGGTGCATGCTATAACCACTAGCTCTGACATTAAAATAATTAGAAGATGATCTAATAGTAGAGAGAATGACCTAATAAAAATAAACTAAAAACAGCGGGAGGGAATGAGGGAGGGCTACAAAATATGTGGGATTCATGGATAGATGAAGTGTGGTAGATTGCTTCCAAAGATTTATTCCTTTTTAATGTTTTAGTTTTATTATTTTATTTTAATGTTTAATTTTTAAATATGTATTGATTTTCACTTGCATGCATGCATGTGCGCCATATGCAAGCCTGGTCCACACAGCGGCCAGAGAGGGTGTCAGAACTCCTGTAACCGGAGCTATAGATAGCTGTGAGCTGCCATGTAGGCTCTGCAAACTGAACCTGGATCCTCTGCAAAAGTAGCAAGTGCTCTGAAACATGGAAGCATGTTTTTTTTTAAAAAAAAATTTATATGTATAATTGTTTATCTGTATATGCACTAGACTGTCTGTAATAAAAGTTATAGTAAACCACCAGGTGGGTGCTGGGAACTGGACCCTGGCCTCCTGCTCCATCTCCTATAGTTTATTGTTATTAAACAACTAGACAATGGTGGCAGGAGCATGAGGAAAAGCTGCAGCATTTCAGATAGGTGCACTTTGAAAGAGAGCATCCACGTGTGGCATATACACATTTGTGGGCATTGCATCTCACGGTGAAACAGATCTATGAAAAGAAAACACCACTGTGGGCTTCATGGTTAAAAAGAAAGACAGTCGATGCCACGTATTTGTAAAGATGTGGAACACTGAGGCTTCTTATTCCCCCATCCCATTAGAAACAGAAATCTGCTCCTATTGACTGGACTGTGCATACATCAGCTGGTCCACATTTCCCTCCCATGTCCAGTCCCTACAGAAATTCATGTGTGTGTTTTCCAAGAACATGCCCAAGGAGTTCACAGTGTCAGCATATATATTAATCCCTAACTGGAAACAATTCAAATATCCATCAACAGTATTATAATTAAATTTTGCTATATACTATATCTGCAATACATTACTGAGAACAAATTAAATTCATATGGCTGCAAAACTTGGATGACTCTCATAGTTTTGGACATAAAAAGGCATATTGTGGGCTATCAAACAATGAAGTTTATAAGCTAACAAACTCATCTATGTTTTTCAAATACTGGAAGCGCCTTAGAGTACAATCGACAGATGTGTGCACTTGCCGTTTCGCTGTGTGTATGCTGCACTGACTAGCTTTTGTCGAGTTGATACAAACGTAGCCCGTGTGGGGGAAATGGAAGTTTGTTGGAGAAGAATGCCTCCATCAGACTGGCCTGCAGGCATGTCTGTGGGGACATTTTGTTGATTGGTGATGGACGTGGGAAAGCCCAGTTCACTATGGGCAGTGTCATCACTGGATAGGTGGTCCTGGAAGGTATAAGAAGGGTAGCGTGTGAGCCTGGAGGGTAAAGCGCTCAGCAGCCTTTTCCTGCATCGTTTCTGCTTCTCTTCCTGCCTCCAGGTTCTTGTCATGAGTTTCTACTTTGATTTCCCTCAATGGAGGACTGTGAACCAGACAAGGAAGCCAAATAAGACCTTTTCTCCCCAGGTTGCTTTTGGCCATGGTATTATCACAGCAGCAGAGACCAAACTAAAACATAGAGTAAACTTCAATGAACAATCACTGGACATTTATCTTAATGTTTCTTTTAAGAAAATAGCTAGAGGAGGCACAGTGGTAAGTTTCTCCATTGTCATCATGATGGAATGAGCTCCTTTAGAACTAGCTGCTCACCAAATACTCTCAAAACATCCACAGAAACAATGCAAAAAAATGCGAGATGAAATACAGACAATGACAGAATTTGAACCCATGGGAGCATGTGGGTGGCCTCTGAACTTCAAGGGGGTCATTTGTTTCTTGTGCCACTTACTTAGGTCAAGTGCCTCATTTCCCTTATCTAAAATATGAGGATAAGAAATGGTACTTACACATAACAATATTATGAGGATGTTATGGTCCTGCTCCTATTAGATGATATAAAGAATTCCAAAGCAGGGAAGACATAAATTCTTAACAAATGAAACCAAGTCGTATGGTGTCCAGAGAAGTTTAAGAATTGGGGTAAGGTAATGGCAGTCTTGAAAGTGGAAAACACTTCAATTTGTGATCTAAAAGAGTAGTGGATAGTGTTGACATGGGAGATCATCAGGAAGACAAACCTGGAGAAGAACAGAAAGAACCAGACAAAAGCTGAAAATGATAAAACTTGATGCACAGTGAACGTTTAATCTACTCTCTCATCTTTTGATGTGGGATTCCCCTCCGTATCCTGTGAAAAACATTGGTTAATAAAGAAACTGTCTTGGTCCTGTGTAGGGAATAGAGGTAGGTGGGGAAAGCTAGGCTAAATGCTGGGAGAAAGGAGACAGAGTCAGAGAGAAGCCACAGAGCTCTGCCAGAGATAGATGCCTGAACTTCACCCGGTAAGCCACAGCCATATGGCAATACACAGATTACTAAAAATGGGTTAAATTAAGATCTAAGTGTTAGCCAATAATAATCTAGAGCTAATGGACCAGACAGTGTTTTAAATAATATAGTTTCTGTGTGATTATTTTGGGGCTGAGCAGTCAGGAAACAAACAAGCAGCCTCCTTACTACAATCTTGTTTCCCTTTGCTTTTCCTCTTACAGAATACCTTCTTGCCTGGAAGTGTCTCTTTCCTTCTCTTCCGTCCTCACGAACACACAGAACTCGATGAAAAGTGTGCTGTTTGTTTTATTGAGAAGGACATGGAGTGATTTGTTGACTGCCACACATCTGGGAAGTCCCTGGACCCGGGCTTTCATATCTTGACATAATGGCCTTCATTTGAACAGTGCCAATTCAGACTCAAATTATAACTAGATATACAACCTAGGCTCCAGATACTGTAAGCAAGGCCACAAAAAAAGAAACACAGTGTCATAGAAGAAAAGTAAGCGGGAAGTTCTGCAGTAGTGGACACTGAGTAGGGTTCCTGGAGGCAGCCCGGGGAAATCTGGTTTATGGAAGCCTGCTCTTTCCCTGTTTAAGGAAGAAGTGCTGAGCAATCAAAACAAGCTGCTGATACTTTACGAATTATTTTTGAGTTGGCTTAAATGACACTAAGACTATAATTTACTAGGCATATGGTTTCATGCTTATACAAAACATTTCTCCCAGTTATTTTAGATTATTTAGCAATGTTATGCTCTCCAACTGTAGTAGCATCCAAGTCTGAGAGAAAATCTGGGCCAAAGGGGTTTGGCATATTTTGCTCTTCTCATTTTGATCTACAATGACATTGTCTTTAACATCTTACCTGTTTCTCATTCTTCTTTTCTTTCCTTTCCTTTTTTATTGCAGCACAAATTTTTGCATGGACAGAACCAAGCAAGTCCCAGCGATGTTTACATTCTTTGCCGCATATTTCTTTGCCCAGCAGCGCCTCAGCCCTGAAGTGCATTCAAGAATAAACATCACTCTTTATATAGACAAATGAGAGGTAACCCGAGCAAACAGCACATGACTCAGAACCTTTGAAAGCTAATATTTAGCAACCTCTCACGCTCTTCACTTTCAAAATATTTGTCTCTGAAAAGAATGTGAGAACGAGTTTGTCAAGAGGAAGTCAAAGTGGACAAAACCGACACTCAGAAGCCACCCTTCAGAGGTGTTTATGTAGGAGACAGCATAGGCCAGATCAAAGTGAGTCCTACAGCATTACCCACAGGCCCTGCAAGCAGCAAGGCCTGTAGCTGAGAAACAGGCTCCACCTCTCTGAGTCTTGGAGGAGAAAGCAGGTGCTTAATTTTAAAATTCATGGGTTCGGGATAGTAAAATTATACAACATTAAAATGAAAGCAAGCATTGTCAAATATATTCTTACATTTAATTATTTACTATCTATCTATCTATCATCTATCTAATCTATCTATCTATCTATCTATTTATCTACCTATCTATCTATCTATCTATCTATCTATAGACAAGAGCCTTAAAAAGGAGGCCAGAATGCTCTAGAACTCAAGATCCTCCAATATTCCTACTTCAATTTCTACTTCCAGAGCACTGGAATTAAAAGCATGTGTTTCCACAGTTGTTTTTCAAATTCAATATTTTTAAGTGAGGCTAAACCACAATAATAATAAAAAAATAATTCTTGCCTCATGACTGATCTCTAAGAAAACAAAATATAGAACGCTGATAGCCGAGTTTCAATGGAACATAAACTTCACCTCTCCACCAAGCCTTAAAGAATGAACAACTAAACAAATTCAATAAAACTCATTCTTTGAAACAAAAACTTGCAAAAGGTTGACAAACTCAAACTTAGAACCAGTTAGACAAGTGGTCAGTTCTTTGCGTGGCTTTGAAGTGCTAAAACTCATTTGTTTTCCCATTCAATGAAGAAAGAAAAGTCAATTACATCCATGAGAAGGGAGAGTTCTCTTTGCAAATTTAACAGAAGTTTCAAATTTTTAAAAATATGCCACTTAGTATGCAATTATTAATAGTAACACAAAGAGATATGACATAAACTAATATTTGAAATGTAATATGTAGTATGTAGAGCCTCCTTGTTGGGGTTTCTGTCCCGCCCGGTACCACACAGCCAGCAAGCCCCCCAAAAAATCACACAGAGGTCTCCATAAGATTATAAGCTGATTGGCCCATTAGCTCAGGCTTCTTACTAGCTCTTATAACGTATATCAACCCATGGTTCTTATCTATGTTAGCCACATGGTTCAGTACCTTTCTCAGCGGGGCAGCTTACATCCTGCTTCTTTGGTGGACTGGGCAGGAATCAGGGAATAGGCTTCCTTCTTCCCAGAATTCTCCTGTTCTCCTTGTGCCACCTGTACTTCCTGTCTGGTTTTCCCACCTATACTTCCTGCCAATCAGTGTTTATTTAAAACATGATTGACAGAATACAAAATTGTCCCCCACCATAATGTCTTAGTTTGTTTTGTATTTCTCTATCAAAATACCTGAGGACAGCTACTAAATAGATGGAAGGGATGACACCAACTTCACCACTGGTAAGAAGGTTTCCTCTTAGCATCTTGGCACTGGGACACTACCACCCTGCTTTGAACAAGTGGCATTTAGATCTAAGCAAGAAAAGATGGGTGAGTTAGAGAATGATGTGACTTCAGAATCTTCCAAGTGTGTGTGTGTCACAGTGGTGTGTAATTGGAGATTTGCTCTCCATGGTGCCTGTACACATTTGGAGGAAGAGAACCATTTGAGCATCCAGAGCTGACTGGGCAGTATTGAAAGCCCTGTCTCCATGAGTTACTAGAGTATTTTACCTGCTGCTCTTGAGTTTTCATGAGGATTCTTATAAAAGACAGCAGGCCTGCATTGTGCATTTCTGCTTCCTGCCTGACCCAGTGACCTTTCCATGCATGGACTCCAGCCAACTGCCAAGAAGACTTTTCTAGAGGTGTTTGGACTTTTTAGCCTCTAAGACTGTGATCTAAATATGTCTCTTTTGTGTATGATCTTAGCTGTCCCTGGTGTTTTGCCGTTGTAATGTGAAGCTGACAAATGCAGAGGAAATTTTTAAAATGTAAGAAGCACTTATCAAGGGCTAGAGAGTAAGATGCATTGCAGGTGTCCATATCCAAAGATACTTGGGCAATTCAGCTTCCCTCAAGCTGACTGATACGCATGTGTTAGAATGATAAAGCCCATTGATCTTGGCTTTAGAGGGCTTAACAAATCATATGAACTGAATATGATAGAGCCAGCCACTGGATAGATAAGGTATCTTAAAAATGTGGTAGGAAATCTCAGGGGACTGTATTAGAAGAAATTCCAAGAACCAGGAAAGAGGTCACCGTAGAAAACAGTTTTGCTGGGTTTGTTATATTCCTCAGTCTTACTCATGAAAGAGATGACCACCAAGGTTTGCCCTGGGATCTTGGTTCACTTTGGAGGGCTTCCAAGGAATGGCCCAAGGAAGAGATAGAAGAAAAGACTGATGGACAAAGTACTCAACTTTGCTCTGTTTTGCTAATGTGTCCACTTAAGCTTCACTGAACAAATGTGTGTAGCTTATAAAACCAGCCAATTTATCGACAAGGACCAAGTCCACTGATCTAGTAGCTATATTCCTTGGGGATTCAGCATCATTATACTCACTGTGATATTGGAACAAATTCAATAATAATACCTACACAGGGCCAATAGCTTGTATTTATTAAGCACCAGGAAGGCCATCTTGTATGTCCTATAGCTCGGGAACTGTACAGCCCTGTGTGGAAGCCCATCTGATGGTCTTCTGCTGATTCATCAAATTTAAAGCTCTATATCCATGTGCATTAACTCTAGTAGGATTGACAACCACAAGCCCCTGAGGTGATGAGAAGACAGAAATGTTACTGTAGGAATATATAAAGCAGAAAAGGAAGACATCCAAGACCAAGGCAAGCAAAAAGATGCCCAGGGTACATCATCTGCATGATGAAATCAGGTTTGGCCAAACAGTGTGTATAAACCCATGAAAGGATTGGTTAATGGACTAGAGTTGTGGTTCTCAACCTTTCTAATGTTGCAAATCTTTGATACAATTCCTAATAATATGGTGATCTTCAACCAGAAAATTATTTTTTACTTCATAACTGTACTTTTGCTACTGTTATGAATCATAAAAATCTGTGTTTCTGATAATAAGAGCAAAGAGGTTAAGACCATCATGGAGAAACCCACAGAATCAGATGACTTGAACTAGTAGGAGCTCACTGACTCAGGCCTATCGGGAACCTGCATAGAACCAAACTAGGTCTCCTGAATACAGGTGTCAGTGGTATGGCTTTGGCAATATATGGGGCCACTGGCTGTGGGACCAGGATCTAACTCTAATGCATGACCTGACTTTGTGGAGCCCATTATCTGAGAGATACCTTGCTCAGCCTAGGATGGCGGCGAGGGCATTGACCCTGCCTCAATGAGGTGATAGGACAGACTCAGTTACTTCTCAAGGGAGCCTTTACCCTCACTGAGGAACGGATCTGGGGTGGGGTAGGGAAAGGTGGGGGGAGTGGGAGGATATGAAGGGGGGAGTTTGGATTAGCATGTAAATATATAAATAAATTATTTAATTAAAAAAATCTGTGTTTTTAGATGGTCTTAGGTTCAGGGTCATGACCCACAAGTTGAGAACACCTGGACTAGAGAGCTAGCTCAGCTGGGAAACACCTTTCCTGGAAGAAGGAGTAGAGTAGTTGAGTTCAGTCCCTAGCACCTACATAAAGAAAGGTGGATACAGATTAAATTTTGTTCCTGGCACAATTTTGTTCCCTGAGAGGCAGAGACAGACAGAACCTTTGTTATTATTGGTGAGTCAGTCTGCTAATCAATGAGTTTTTGTCTTCAAAATCAAGGTAGATTGCACCCGAGGAAGGTACCTGATGTTGATTTTAGGCCTATGCATGCACGTAAACTTGCACCCAGCCACCTACAAACGCGCGCGCACGCACACACACACACACACACACACACACACACACACACACACACATAGAGGGAGAGGGAGGGAGAGAGAGAGAATCAGTTAATATAGAGCACTTCTGGCCCTAAATACTACAGGCCTCAGTAGTGTCAGCCATTAGAAGGACTTCTGCTCATCTCCTTCGAAGAGAGACATGCCAGAGATAAATGATGTACATGACGATGTGAATCCTTATCCCTAAAGTCGTTATGAAATAAGAAAGCTGGGGCTTGTAAGTTTAAACTTTATGACGGGAGTTCAGACCTAGAAGGGGACCCCTGAGAGCCCTGTGTCAGCAGGCTTACATGGCTGCACAGATCAGAAGTGTCTGAGAGACGCCACCATCATTAGCACTTTGCAGTTGACGTTGGCAGGTCACCAGAGCTACTGCAGCAGACACCTGAGCTCTTCATAATCCCCGGGCTGTTCTTGCAGGATCAGCAGGACTGGTTTTTTGCAAAGGTTCTACCTTAGCAAATCATTTCACTCCCAGACCAATTTCACAAGGAGAGCGAGCAGAAAATATTGAAAATAAAGAAATTTTCAAACAAGAGAAAATTGCAGGCTCTTCACATGTCTTTAAACTAAAAGAAACACACTTATAATTGAACTGGAATGATAGGAAAAGAAATAAGATATCACAATTTGCCTCTTATTCTAGTATCAGCTTCCAATCCACTGGACTTTCACACACACACCAAGGTAGAAATGAACTGCACATTTGCTCACATGCTAATCCTCTGTGTGTGTGTGTGTGTGTGTGTGTGTGTGTGCACGCATGCGCGTGTGTATGTGTAGCACCAAACATCACTGATCTCCTGGATGTAAGCATAATCCTGCGATTATTGGACCTTGAAAAACTAAATCTTTACAAAACTTCTCTTTAAAAAAATTGTCCTAATTTCATTGCTATAAATTATCTTAAAACTCATCTAATTAACCTCTTCATTATTTAAAGATATGAAATATAAAATCAAGAAAGGGGCCATAACTTCCATAAAGTTAGGAAACAAGAATGGTTGAGAGATAACCATTAATGGCTTTTTTTAAAATTTCTGTACATCTCCTGAGATGAGCCATTTGACTGCCTTTATTTTATACTACAATTTCAGGGATGTTGGTTTAGCAAATGCACTAGAAAGAAAAATATAGTACCTCAAGAGGGATGATATGGTACATCCTTTACTGATTTTAGCTCTTAAAAGATAGAGACAGGAAGATCAAGAGTTCAAGGGTATCCTCAGCTGTGAAGTAAGTTTGAAGTTAATCTAGATAATATGTAATCTTAAAAACCAAGCAACCCTGTTCCACCCAGAAAACAGAGATAATATCTCCTTCTAGATCAAAAGACAGATATGCTGATTCCCCAGAATGGAGGAAGCAGACTTCTTTAGCTTAGGTTTCTTCCCCCTGCAAACCACATACCTTATGTGTATGTAGCCATTACGTCTCATCTGAACTGCTCAGGGAGGGGGTCTTGGTGACTGTTCTTATTGACCTTCTCTTAAGGCACAAGTGCTGAGATTTTGCCTCTAACTAATAACACTATTCTGATGTAAAGGACTCTTCAAGACAGGGGTCTTACTGAAAGGAAGCTAGCTCATAGGAGAAATGTCCTTGAAGCAGAGGGTGGGACTCCCATGCATTTTTCTGTGTGCCTTTGCTTCTTGGATGCCATGAGGTAAGCAGCTTTGCTTAGTGTGCACCCGCTCTACGATGCTCAGAGGAGGCACAGACCCAAAGGCAAAGGACCTACTGGCAATGGACACAAACCTCAGAAACCAGGAGCAAAAAGATTTCTTCCTTGAAGTTGCTTGAGGCAGACATATTGCTGCTACTATGTGGAACAGTAACACACCTTGGAAGACTAACAAATAACATAAACTTTCAGTCTTTACCCTAGGAGTCTAATGTTTCCTGCCAGCAGCAAAGAGACCTTGGTAGGCGAATGCATTAGCCGGCTGATCCGATGTAATACCTTAGACCCTTCCCGGTGGCTGAGAGAGACTGCAGTCTGATTTGTTGTCAGGTGACCTGGTGTTCATTACTGGCAAATAGTTAAAAGTGGTGCTTTCCCACAAGCAAACAGGACACACACGCTTTTTCACAAGCAAATGGAACACATGCACACACACATACTTTCCCACAAGCAAATGGGGCACACACATACACACACACACATGTATGCATGCACACACACACACACACTTTCCCACAAGCAAACAGGACGGACACACACTCACACACATGCTTTCCCACAAGCAAATGGGACACACACACATACACACACACATGCATGCATGCACACACACACACACACACTTTCCCACAAGCAAACAGGACGGACACACACTCACACACATGCTTTCCCACAAGCAAATGGGACACACACACTAGCATACAGACCCACATATATACACATGTGTGGAGTTCAAGACGCAAATAAGACACAAAGCATAAAATTCCGTGAAGAAATTAGACCACTTCAAGATCAAACTACTGCCCTGGGTTATAAATCAAGAGAGAATTTAGAGCAGCGAGAGAGAGAAGAACGGGGGAGAGACATGAGGAACAAACCCAGGGACGCAGTCCACAGGAACAAAATGAAACCGCATTGTGGACTTGAACCCCTGGCTACATTTCCTCCCTGCCCACAGTCCTGCTACAGAGGGAGAATCCCTGTGCAGTAGCCCACTCACTCCAGCACCTAAAGCCTAGTCTCTGTCTTTAAACCCAGCTCTTGCAGTCACTCCTTGTTTGTAAGGACCCATTTCTCTCCCATTCTCGCACCTGTCATTGCTTACCCTGGGTGTTCAGTTTTGACTCTGCCTCTTCCACCGTTGCTCCCCTGAATGAAAAGTGACCCTGCTCCCCATTCTCAGGGCACATCCGTCATCAACCCTGTTGCCATCGTGCGCTTTGACCCTCTTTGACTAACCACTTGGCATTCAGAACAGGTCTTTCTGGTCCACTGCCTTTGTCCACTCAGTTGATCGGGACACCGTCTTTTCATCAGCCCGACTCTCTGACAGCTCCCACTCTTTCTGGGTTTAACTAGGACGTCTGATTCTTGGGAGAACAAGGAAATCTGAGCTGCCAGGCTGAGAAAAACAAGGGCTCCTGAGGTCATAGAAGGAACGTCTAGGAATGAAGAGGGGAGATTGGATTATGCTCAGGTGACCACTCTCAGCTCCCTTGGAGACAGAAGCAGCTCAGACTCATAAACACATTGGACACAACTCCACAATCAGGCAGCAGTTCAGACCCTTGGACCGGAAAGCAAAATCATGTTAATAATCACTAGTTTAGGATTGTTTTCTGGCCTTTCAAATCCTTTTTTCTTTCCCTGTATCTTATGTCTCTCTTAGGAGCTATGATCATTTACTAGACCCAATGAAAACAAGACTGAAGATGGCCTTATGGCGTAGCCCCTGGTGACACAAAATAAAGCTTTTACATAAGCCAAGAATAAGAAAGGAAAAGATATATCTTTTTTATGTGTGGTAGTAATTTTATTTATTTTACATATGGCTTTCCTACCAATATTATGCATTCAGTTTAGAAGAAAGCACAATATATATTCACATTATCAATCTGCATATGAATATATACATAAATATATCCACAATATGAATATGTTTATAGTATTTACTGTATACGAATTGCATATTTTCACCCTGCTATCTCCATGTTGTTAAAGGAAAGGTCAGGCAATATAGCTAGCCCATGAAACACTGTAGAACATAAGCCAGGATTATCCGCTGATGCCCCGCCGAAGCCCATTGAAGAACATTTTGCTTCCTCCTCAGTGGAACACTATCTTCTTTTGTATCTGATGGATGATGTGCTCCCATGTAAAACATGTTAGTGGGAGGCCCTGGAGGAGGGACAGAAAATAGCAGCAGATATGCAAGGGTCAGTTCTGCTGGGATTAGACCCTCTGAACTTCTCCCTAATGTCAATCACCCAAGCTGTCCATAGCCTGCAGCCTGCAGGGGGCTGACTGCACTCCATAGGACAAATGTGTTGTGGCTGCATGCCCTGTGCTTCTTGTTATAAAGCCATGCATTGATGCCTGTCTGTTGACTCTGGCGTCACCCCTTCCCCATGACTGCCCCCTCCCCCAAGCTAGCTGTCCATCTTATATTATCCGTCATCAATTACCAATGCAACACAGATGCCAAGACACACATGCACATGCATTCATACACACATGCATGCACACACGCACACAGGTATGTGCGCACGCAACTGTTGGTAAGATCCAGCTATTTCTGAAGGTCTACCAGACACCCTGGGCCTGTGATTTATCATCTTTCTCCTTCACACTTTCCAGTCTGAGCCTCATATCATGATCGTATGGAATCCCCTGAGGAGGACAGATGGAAATGCTGGTGATTAATTTATTCCAATGAGGAAAAACTTGAGGAATAAATGTAATTTTATGGGACTTCAGAGGACAAGGCTTCATCTCGAGAAGTTCTGTGGAAGAAAGTAGGTTATTAAGACTTATGTATTCTATGAAAAGACTTGACCTGCTGTGCTAGCCAGTCAAAAACAGTGCTGGTGGGGCTAGCAAGGTGGCCTGCAGGGAAAGGTACTTGCAGCCGGGCATGATGAGCCAAGTTAGATAGCCAGAGCCCATACAGAGGAAGGATGGAGTCAGCTCTGGAAAATGCCATTTAATTTCCATGCAGTCTGTGACAAACGTGCATTCACACACACACACACACACACACACACACACACAGATGAGTAAATGAATGTAAAAACAATTTAAAATGCTGGAGAAACGATCAAACTGAGATATTAATCCTGAGTCAGGAAATGCCACTTCCGCTTTGTAACCTACAAGTATGGGCTCAGGGTCCCCACAGCCAAGTTCTCAACACAAAGAAGATTTATTTGTCCCAGAGGAACAGAGGACAAAAAATAAGAGACAAAAATGAGAGATAGAGGATGAGGGAGAAGGGGAAGGGAACAAGTGAGGGGGATCAAGGCTATTTGTTCCAGATTTTGCCTCTGGATAGAGAGGAGACAGATGTGGCCCATAGGAAAATGGTGGTTCATAAAGCTAAAGGGGGAACCCTGTGTGGGTGTGAGGTGTTTAATTATAATTGGATGTGTTGATTAGGTGAGCCAACAAGGCTTTTGATTGCAGCACTTCAATACTTTGATAGCTGGAACTTGGTTGTCAGCCTCAGTAGGAGGAAGTGGATAATAGCTTTAGGAATGCAATCTGACAGTATTTTAGCAAGGCTGAGAGAATGGGAGAAGGGCAAGACCTGCCAAAGCCATGCTCACAATGCTTGAGCTGGCCAGAGTCCCTTCATTTGCATGCCTAAGGCATCAAGAAAATGAAGAAAGTATTAAACACATTTTCTAATGAAAAAATTCACCCAATTTTCACTTATAATGAAAATGCAGCCTTTTCTGCTGCCACTTACTTCCATTTTCCCCTATTCTAGACACCCTAGCAATGCCAATGGGTGCCCTGCCTTTACTTCTTAGAAGTTGCTGAGCTTCAGAAGTAGAAATTTTTCTCTCTTTGTATGGGTGAGTTCCCTGCTTGGTATTAAGCCTCAGAGTGCTTCTGCCAGATAGTAACGATGTTTCTGACATCAGGCAGGAGGGTTAACCACACAGAGGAGCTCTATGCTGTGACCTTTTGATTGTGTTAGCAGGCAAAGAAGATGAAATCTCAGTCGAAAGGCTCTGAACAGTTCCAGAACAGGATTTCTTGCATAAATTGTCCACATTAAGTCCTCCATGGTTTATGTATAGTGCATCCCCGTGCACTGCTCCTCCTCTGCCTCAGCTCCTCTTGTAGGCGTGTCTGCCTTCAAACTCAGCAAAGCCATTGGCTTGAGAAAGGGTAGCCCCACCTTGTCTGCAATCACGGCACTTGTTTTGATTACCTTTCTTTTCTTTTCTAAATTGAAAATCGATTCTTCTCTCACACAGTACATCCTAAGCACAGCTCCCCTTTCTCCACTCCTCCTAGCTGCCCCCCACCTCCCGTCTGCCCCAGATCCATTCCTCCTTCAGAAGAGAACAGGTCTCCAAGAGATGACAACCTCAAGATATAATAAGACAAGGCAAAAGCCCTCATATTGGGGCTGGACAAGGCAATCTGTAGAAGAAAAATGTCCAAAGAGCAGGCAAAAAGTATCAGAGATGCCAACATATTCCCACTGTTAGGAGTCCAACAAGAACACCAAACTAACAGTAATCTATGCAGAAGACCTGATGTTTGCCATGAGGGCCCCATGTTTGCCATTTTGGTCTCTATAAGTCCATGTGAGCCTGGCTTAGTTGGTTCAATAGGCCATTCTTCTGGTATCCTCCATCCCCTCTGACTCCTATTGTCTTCCCTTTTGGTCCTCCTCTTCTACAGGGCTTCTCTGATCTCCCACAGGAGTGACCCACTGAAAGATCCATGTCTGCTCCCATCTCCTGCCGAAGTCTTTTTGATGATGACTAAACAAAGCACATTAGGTATCATTGCACTGATTTTTTTGACAATTGTGTTTGGTTCTGTACTGGGTCTCTGAACTAGTCAGTCTCTGGTTCCTGGCCATCCAAGCAGTGTAGCACATAGGTTCCCTAGTGGGGTGCGCTTCAGTGGTTGGCCACTCCCACCAGTTCTGTGCTACAGTTGCCCCAGCACCTCGTTCAGGCATGGCAAGTCGTAGGTGGAGGAGTCTGTGGCTGAGTTAGTGTTTGGGCTTTTCTTTCTGTGGACGGCAGAGGAGGTTCCCTTGCCGAAGAGACTAGAATGTAGGAGTGAAGGCTCCGAGTCCACTTCAGCCTGCGCTCTCTACCTTGAGTGAGCTGGGTGTAAGACGATGTGATTCACCTACTTTTATTTATCTATTTTTTATTTTTCCAAACTCACTTCATGTTTCACGACAGCTGGAGGGATTTCATCAACACTGGCCTTCCACCTGCTTGTCTATCAGCCACAGGCTATCTTCTCTTCTGGTTTTTATTCGTGCCAATGACTGCCTTTCCCCTCTGTTGTTTGTGCCACTTCATAAAATTTTGCTTAAACACCTCTACTGGCGAGGCATTCTCTAATACCCTATGTTGTATTTTCACTATCTTCTTGAAAAGCCCTTAGACACTAAGCAAAACTGAGATTTCCCTGGTATATTTTGGTCCTTCCCTTTCTGTTTCATAGATTTGTCTTGAAACCAGTGGGACAAGAAAAATGCATTATGGTTTCATTTCTTCCATTAATTCAATCATCCTTGTACACATCACAGAACTGTATCAATCATCAAATGAAAGTGCTCTCTTATTTTTCCCAAATTCATGTCATTTGCATATTTATGCTGCCTAGAGTCAATTTCTTCGCTTTTCTTTGATAGGTAGAACTGCAGTTTGGAACAGGGCTGAGAGCTCAATTTGGGGTGGATCTTGGGTTGCTCAGGCTTGCAGGCAGGCAGTGGGGAAAGATGCTCGTTACACAGAGATGCCTTACAAAGGTAGAGAGGCATGCTAAGCTTCACCCTGAAGGCAGCTCTGAAAGCCTGTGGGGAGCCAGGCTTCTGAGCTGGGAACAGCAGCGAGGAAAGACAATCCCCCTTCCATTAGTTCAAAAGGACTGGAAGTAAGAAGTTACTCAACTTCGCAGTCAAGCAGGTTGGCTCTCAGAGGCATCTATTAGATTTGTGTCCACTCCTAGAGCCTCATTAGCATAACCAAACCCTACCACTTTCCATAATATATTTATAGAATATTAATAAAAATACCTATGAAAAAGAACATCAGGAAAGAAAGTTTTAAAATACTGGCCTAGGCAGAGTTAAGTAAATTTGTTTTCATTGCTAGACTTCTTAAAGGATTTAGCAGAAAACTATCAAATCGATTTTTTAAAACTATAAGAAGTATGCAAGGCTCTCATATTCGTTCCCTGATGGTACCCTTCTGTCTTTTCCATGTATTTGAGAGATCAATCTCCCTTGAGAAACCCCATACTAACCAGAGTGGGGCTGGGTGGAGCAGGGAGAGCTAGCTCTTGGGTGACCTGTGCAGACTGGATAGCACATTCTCTGCATGGTATCACCAGCCACAAGCTCATCCCTGCCTGGTTCTACACTGTGAATGGTGATACTGGCTTGCCAGGGATTCTGTAAAAATCCATGCCTCAATGTGTCCAATGCAGCCAGATAGGGGCCGAAGGATTGATGAACAACAGAATCTAAAGATAAATGAAGAGGCATTGTCCCTTACTATATTAAGGAACAATTTTCATGAATGAGCAGGAAACCATGCACTGGTTACTTAGGAAGACCCCAACTCCATGAGAACAGCAAAGATCATCACTATGTCAACCACTAGGAGTGGACACAAATGAACAAACTCTGCTAACCACAGAGTGCTGGTCACAAGGGGGATTTCCAGTTACATGTACATTTTGTAACATAAATAAAATTGAAGATAAATTTCAGTCAATAACAATGATGGTAGATCTTGGAACATTTTATTTCATAATTTATATGATTTATTTGTAGGATATATATTCTTTAAATATCATATATATTTGAAATTTTATTTTCCTGGATTGTACAAGCCAAAAAATGTTATTTTTTTCCACTCTGACAATTATGGCTTTTATATTCATAGTTTATACCTATCATTAACCTGACCTTAATGTACACAGTGACATAAGCCAGTTGTTTTGGTCACACGTTCCCATAGTGATGTACTGGAATAGGCAGATGTTCTCATTGATTTGACAGTACAACAGAAAAACCCTATAAATATGCTATCCTGGAGTAACAGTGAAAGTTAGCTTCCTTATTTCTCAGCTACCACATGAAATACCACTTCTTTCTATTCTACAAACTCCCAAAAAGTCTTAACAGCATGGGAAGCTAGAGGCTTGTCTCCCTGCCCTTGGACTTCCTTCCTACCCACACACAAAAATATTGGGTAGAACTGTTAGAACAATAAATTATCGGAGGAGGAAATGAAAGGGCTTCCCGTCTATGCATAGATACATTAGTAAACCAGTTTAAGATAAACAGACCATATTAATATAGTCTGTAATCTGCCCTATTGCCCAAGGTAAGAGGTATTTGATATATCAGATTTGATGCACAATAATGTTGGATAAATGTTTTGACTCAAAGCAAAACAACCTTCTCAACTGAACTCTTAACCTCAATTCTAGAATGAATAAATAATACTTACATATACGGTAGATTTTAAAATGTTTCATTACATTTAATTTCTTAATATGCTCTTTGTGTGTGACATGGTTGGTATGTGGGGTTCAGTTCTTCTACAGAGAAAGTCTTGGTGACCAAAATCAAGTCATCAGTCTTGACTACAAAGCACCTCTGCCTACTGAGCCATACTGCTAGGCCCTAGAAATGAAATTTTATCGGAAGAAAACACATAAAGGATTTTGTAATTTATACAACTTAATCATCAGTCTGGATGTAATGAGATTGGTGAATTTCCAAATTAGAATAAAACAGGAAATAATTTAGAA
>JAQHUG010000073.1:5734061-5823323 GCA_028555095.1 Dicrostonyx torquatus
AAAAAGAATGGAGATACTTAATTACCAGTGTGTTTCTTGTTCAGCAAATTTCTGGTTCTGTCTTTCATGCTTGCCTTCTGCCTCTGTGCTGCCCAGTTTTAAGTCAGAACATGGGTGACACAGTGCAGTCACTGAACTGGATCGTGTCCACGGGGGATCCATTATATTCGTGATGCTGACAGCGCATGCTCATGTCTGTGTGCCTGTGTTTTTATCCCTGATGTCTCAATGAATCTGATTAATTCATGATTCACTAACATGAATCTGATTAGAGGCAGCTATGTAGTGTTGATGGAGAGCAGGGGTACATTAATAAAGATATCAAGAATAATGTTACAAATAAAAAAATACTGTTATGGGTGAAGAGAAGCTGTCCTTCTATGAAGGAAGATTCTGTTAAGGACATTTTAAGGCACTGTTGAGTGAAATAGAAGCAATGCTTGGTTAGACTATACTTAGGAGCTCTTAAAATATTTAAAAATAGCTAAAACACATGAGGAATGTAAATATCTAACATTTCACAGTTTTGAGTTAGCTGTTTTCCTGTCTGGAATTGTTAGAATCCTTGAATTTTCAGCAATGCATGTTGTGAAACTCTTTTCTTTCTTTCTTATTTATTTATTATTTGTATATTTATATGGTCACGTTTTCTTTTTTGAGTTTTATATTCTTCAGGTCTGAACACTTGGTACCTGGGAGTGTTGAAGGTCGAAGAACCTTTAGAGGGTGGAGCCTTGCTAGAGGAAGATGGGCATTAGGAACTTTCTTGAAGTTTGATGGTTTGACCCTACTTCCTGTCCATTGTGCTTCCAGACAATTGTGGAAGCCTCCTGGTATTCCTGCTGTCAGCCCTTTCACCGGGATGGCCTGTGTCTCCATGTACTATAAGTCAAAGTAAGTCTTTCTTTGCTCAAGTCTCTTCTTGTTAGGTTTCAATTCCATGAACGAACACAAAGTCCTACACAGAACACATTAGCAGACTTATAAAGACCCCGAGGTGACCCCCACCATTCTACCTTCACATTTGCTGATAAGTGCTTCACCTCTGGAATGTCATTAGACTCCTTTGTTGAAACTACAATGCTTCTTTTGATTTTTCATAGCATAGATCTCTTCGTTGATATTATATAATGGATGAATCTTTACCAGTACACTTTCCCCTGCTTCTTTAGGCATAGTTCCCTTTTAGCAATGTACATATTCAGAGTTACTGCTTTGAAATATCTGTCTGGCGAGTCAAATATCTGGGTGCCAATGGTGATTTCTCTTGGTGAGTCACAGAGTCCTGTTTCTCAGCATGTCATATTTTTTGTTAATAACTGAATATTATAGATAATTTAGTCCACCAACTCCAGATATCTTACCCTATTTTCCACATACTCTGTTGTTTGCTTCTTTATTTTCCTGATTAGTTAAACTAATTCCATGGAGTCTGTTTTTTTTCTTACAATAACTGGTCTCTGAAGTTTTTCATAATATATTTTTTTATTCTAGTATTTTGTTTTTAGGACCAGGTTTAAGACATTTCCTTCTATTTTCATGGCTAATTGAGCAATCAATGACTAGTTGGAAGTTGTTTTTATGTACCTTGAGCCATTAAACCTATCCTTTTGTATTGATCTGTGCATGCTTGGTGTGTTCCTTATCTATTACTATATTACAATGTCAACGCAAACTTAAGTTCATAACAATTTATTATCTTACTGGTTCTGTGAGTCAGAATTTGGATATAGCTTATCTGTGTTGCCTGTTTTGGGGATTCATAAAGATGAAATAATGGATACATTGACTTTAGGGCACGTTAACTCCTCTCAAGGCTCACCTGGAGAAAGTGAACTTCTAAATTGACATTATTATTGGCAGATCTAAGTTCCATGGAGTTAATGGACCAAAGGATTCATGTTAGTGTTGAATATAATAAACGGGAGGCTTGTCATGATTCTTTACCACATGGACCTTTGTATAAATAAAGCAGGGAATGACCCAAAAGATTATGTCATCAAAGCCAGACAGAGAAGGAATGTCCTAGCAAGTCAAACATTAAAATATTAGGCAGCTTAATCAAGAAAGTGGAATCCACCACCTATACAATATTCTATTTGCTATAGGTCATTTATAGGCCCTGACTACACCCAAGGATGGTCTTCTACAAGAATGTGAGTATCTGTGACAGAGAGAATTGGGGCCTCAATGGGAAACACTTTCAAATTTCAGTGGGTTTTCAAGTTTGTTTGGTTTTGTGTTTTCTCCATCTTCAAATCTTATGTTTAGCTAGGAGCGAGCAACTTCCCAGGGCCCTCCCTGGTTTCTCCTAAGCAGATATATCCCCCTGGGTGCACCAAGTCTTCCAAGAATTAAAACTCAGACCTCAGCCAGGCTTTGTTATCTGTTTATCTCCCTTAATCTACCTCCTGGGTCTTGAGCCAGTGTCCTGTTGATTCAACATCCATTATGGATGACAGGCTTCTGTCATCTCTCGCTGATTATTTCCTGCTCAAATCTTTATGACTTTCAACAATAGGATTATAGACGATCAGCTCCAAATACCCCGCATTCTCCTTGACAGGAAACAGAGGTTCTAATGTAGACTGTCTGTCCCATCTGAGTGGAGAGGACTCCCCACAAATGATGGAGCATGTAGAGACAAGAAATGTCCAGTTCAAGTCCCACAGACCCCATCAGTACAGAGTCCAGTTCCTTAGAAGACACGTCTTCCCTTCCTGTGTGTGCCACCTTTTATGGCATGCAAGTGGCACTGTCGCACAATTACTAAAAACCTAGAGACAGATATTGGGGTTCAACCTTAAGGCCAGAAAAGCAAGACAGACAGTCAGACATTGGCTCTTACCTCTTTGTCAGGCTGAAATGGTGATTCTGCCTCCAGGAATCTTAGAATGGAGACTGTGTCTGAGAGCTGTTTCTTCCATTCTATATTTATCTCTAGAGCTGGGATTAAAGGTGTGTGCCACTACCACCTGGTTTCTATGGCAAGCTAGTGTGGTTACTGGAACTAAAAGTGTGCATCATCACTGCCTGGTTTGTAAGGCTGACAGTGGGACTGTTTTACTCTCTGAACTTCTGGCAAATTTCTTTATTAATATACAAATAAAGTATTACTATAAGGTACTGTTCAGCAACCTTGTCCAGTTTTACCACTGCTCTTAAAACAGTAGTTGTAAGTTTCTCCTCTTGCAAAGTCTTGTCTACCAAATCTACCAATGAAAATAGAATTTAAGTAACAGTCCATGTGATCTGCATGCACGTTAGGTTTGAAAAGTAGACATATAGATCAGCCTCTGAAAGACTAAATCAGAAGGTTCCAGTATGAAATCATAGTCATTGGGAAGTTTGGTATTATCCTGAGTTTGAGAAAAATTGAAAATGGTTACCTTCCCCTAGAATGCTAACTGGAAAAAAGTAGCTATTTTGTTCATATATTAGAAAAATGACTGTGGCTTCTTTAGCTATTCCAAATATGTAAAATCAATAACACATATTTATTACCATATATTGGCAATATATACATATTTTGTGTTTTATATATATGCATATATCAGCAATAATTTGCAATTATTACTATCATCTGATCCATATAACTGAACCAAAATGTAGCATAATCCTATCACCACAGGTTAAAGTTCAACAATATATAGTCAGATATAAGATTTTATGTGTACATATAACTGCAATAAGAGTTAAATTTAACTACCAAATGTTTACCTAATCTGACTTTTTTTACCTGCTGGCTTGGCCTGAAGACTTCATCCTGCATCTGAGCCCTTTACACCTCAGGGGCAGCACCATACAGCCACAGATGTCTTGAGATTGAGTCACCTTTATGTCTTTGCTTTGAGGCAGATGCTTAACTTCGCCATGTTTCTGCGCTCTAGTTTCATATGGATTTAAGTATTTATTGAATGGGATGCTGCATTGAGCAGGTTAATAAGAAAAGACTGCAAGCAGAGTGGAGTGCTTTTGTCACTCTGTGGTGTTGTTACCCTAGTCTGACGCAACTGTGTTTGCACCCTTTATGACCGCAGCAGCAATCTGTCAGCTTGGCCTTTCTGCTTTTATTTCCTTAGGGTCTGTCCTCCAATCTGCTCTATAAAGGGTTCTTTAAAGAGGCCCTTAAACCGCCCCCCTTTCTCACAGTTGCTGCGTGTATGACTTGAGAGCCTGGGCTCATGCCTTGCCAACTCCACCTTCACGGCTTCGTGTCAGCATAAAGAAATCAGCCTTAAAGACAATACCAGCCTTGGTGAGAATCTAAAACCATGGGAACTGCAAAGTGCTACATGTCCATTTTTTAACCCCCAGAAAAACCATATTTTAAACATTTACCAACATCTTTTAGGGCTTTTCACAGTATTTTCAAAAATTGTAAAACCCCATCCCCTGCCTGACCTTAAACAATGTGGGCCCTGGTTACTTCTCCAACTACATCTTTTCTGAGCCTTGCTCACCGGGCTCCAGTCAGCGTGCTTGTGTGTCTCCTTCAGTCACACCTGAAGCTCGTTTGTGCCCAGAAGGCTCTCCCACTATCAGTAATGTCTTGGTATTTTTTTTAGACTTATCAAAATGTTTTTTTCTTTCTTTCTTTCTTTCTTTCTTTCTTTCTTTCTTTCTTTCTTTCTTTCTTTCCTCCCTACCTCCCTCCTCTCCTCCTCCTCCTTCTTCCTCTTCTGTAAGATTTTCCCATGACAATTTTCATTTTAAAGCTTTTAATTAACACATGAAATGTTATATGTATATAGGTACCATATGTTTCCATATATGAGTAAACTATGCAAAATTCAAATCAAGGCAGCACACCTGTTTTCTTGAATATTTCTCTGTGGGTGGGGGAAAGGCATAACTAAGTATTTCTCTGACTTCTTGAAACATACAGGACATTATCCTCATCTGTTGTGACCACAGTGTGCACTGAACACAAAACTCATCTCTCTGTCACTTATTACCTTATTTTGTCTCAAATCATGGCCTCTGTTATCCTTTCTTATTCTCTGGAATGCTCCCAGCTCCTTCATATTCTGTTATATATTGCAGTCATTACTGCTAATTAGACCATCAGCACCATGGGATCAGGTACTTTGAATAGTTTGGTTTACTACTAACAACATGACAACCAAAGCAGTCCCTTCCATCAAAGTGGTACCTGGTAAGTAACTGAATGAATGAGTTACTTAGTGATTTAGAATGCATGGACAACGATTTCCAGTCCCCATCAAAATACAATAAATATTTTTACTTATACCAATAGTAGATATTAGTAAGTTTTTAGCATTTAGATAAGTAATAAAAAAGACCTACATTGTGCTCATCATGTGCAGTTTATAGTTATAGGTGGTACAAAGAAGCAAACTCGCTCCATCCTTACAGCAAACCTTGCATAGATGAGTGACTTAGGTCAAGGACAAGATCATGTAGCTTGTAACAGCAATTAATAACAAGTAATGAAAGAAGAGACCATGAATTTGAAAGAAGACAAGGAGAGGTATGTAATATGAGGGCCTGCTTTTTGGGGTTTCTGTAGTCCCCCAGCCATTTAGTCCCACAGAAAATCACCCAAAGAGTCTATGTTAGGTTATAAACTGATTGGCCCATTAGCTCAGGCTTCTTATTAGCTCTTAAACTTATATTAACCCCTTATTCTTATCTACGTAGCCAGGGGGCTTTTAAAACCAAACATTGGGTGCCAGATGAAGGTGTTAAGTCACAAAACAATGCCACACTAGTTTGGAATTATGATTAATAAAATGGTTATTTATTTAAAGGGAAAAAACTTACAGATCACTGTCCCAGACAACAGCCCTCTGCATGATCAGGAATGAAGTCTAACAGCCAGAAGCCAAAAGCAAGAGAGCAAGCACACAGCTATGGCTGCTTTTTAAAGCAAATGAGACCATGCCCAAGTGGGCTGGTATCTTAAAGGCTATTGGCTGAAGGAGTGGAAGGAGCTCCCACAGCAGAGGTATATGAGAGAATTTGTAAGGAAAAAGGAAAGGGAGAAGTTATATGTGTAGACAGAGTCTGCTTGTTCATACCTGGCTGCCCAGACCCAACAGAACTATATTAGATAAAATACTGCTTGGCCTGTTAGCTTAGGCTTCTTATTAACTAACTCTTACATCTTAAATTAACCCATTCCTGTTATTTTATATTTTACCATGAGGCTTGGGGTTTACCAGTAAGGTTCTGTCAGTCAGGAGTCTCTCCCATTCTGAGACTACATGGCGTCTCCCTGATTCTGCTTTCTTTTCTCCTCTATCTCTGCTTGGAATTCCCACCTTGCTCTGTTCTGCACTGTCATAGGCCCAAGAAGCTTCTTTATTAACCAATGGTAATAAAGCACATTCACAACATACAGAGGGGAATCCCACATCAATATGATTATAATATAATCTTTAAAATACTTTAAAAACAAAATAATAAAACAAAAAACAACTTGAAGCTGAGCCAGGCAACCCAACAGAATGAAAAGAGCCCCCAAGATAAGGCACTAGACTGAGAGCCCTACTCTAGAAGTCCCATAAAAGTATTGAACTGAAAGCCATAATATATAATTGTAGAAGATCTGGTGTAGACCTATGTAAGCCCTGTGTTTTCTCCTTCAGTCTCTGTGAGATCATATGAACTATGCTCAGTTGATTTAGGGGAACTTTATTCTTTTGGCGTCCTCCATTCCCTCTGGATTTCACACTCCTGTTTCCTCTTCTTTGGGATTCACTGAGCTCTGAGGTGAGGGATTTGGTGGAGACATCCTGCTTAGAACTGTGTGTTACAAGCTGTCACTCTCTGAGTAACATCTGCTTGTGGGTCTCTGTATTTGTTCCCATATGCTACACGAGAAGGCTTCTCTGATGATGGCTGAATAAGGCACTGATCTATGAGTTTAGCAGAATATCATTAGGAGTTTTTATTTTATTGTCATTTTTTAAACCAGTATTATTTGGTTTTACACTATGTCTCTGGGCTATCTAGTCATACAAGCAGTGTCAGGTATGAATTCCAATTCACAGATTGGGCCTTAGGTCAAATCAGACATTGTTTGGTTATTCTCATAAGTTTTGTGCCACTACTGTTCTAGCATCTTTTGTAGGCAGGACAGGTTGTTGTTCAAAGTATTGTGGCTGGGTTGGTGCTTATTTTCTCTTTTGGTAGCCTGCAGAGTATCTTTCTGTACCAAAGACAATAGAACATGGAGGTAAAGGTTCTATGTAGGCACCAGCTAGACTTCTCCATGTTCACTGAGTTACGCAGGTGTTGTCTTCAGCAACAGGGCCTTGCTGGCAGCTTGTGGAGAGCAACCTATTGTCTTGGCAACAGCCTAGATTGTTCAAGGATTTTTCGTGGGACCCTTCTGGCCAACAACTCAATGGATATAACCTATTCCCAGTACTGGACGTTTCACTTGGTAAAAAGAGAAGGTCAGCTGGTACTCTGTCTCTCTCATTATTTGGAGACTACGTTAGTATTGCCTTCGTATAATTTTAAGATGTTTAGACTGTACTAGGTATCCATGATACCTCACAAATGCCCCTGAATTCTAGCTATTTCTCCCTACCTTCTCTCCCTCAACAGCATATCTGATCAATCCTATTCCCATATCCCAACCTCCAGTCCACCCACAAAATCTATTCTATTTTCCCTCTCAGGTAGATCCATGTGTCTGCTCACCCCTGTCAACTACTATATACTTAACCTCTTGCAGTCTATGGATTATAACTTGGTTGTCATTTATTTAATGTGTAATAATCACTTATAAACAAATACATACAATATTTTTTTTTCTTTTGGGCTCTGGGTTACCTCACTCAGAATGACTTTTTTTGGCTTCAACAATTTGTATGCAAATTTCATGATGTCAGTTTTTAAATAGCTTAGTAACACTCTATTGTGTAAATATACCACACTTTCCTACCCATTTCTCTGATGAGGGACATCTAGGTTGTTTCCAGTTTCTGACTATTATGAAAAGATCAGCAATGACCATGGTTGAGCATGTGTCTCTGTGATAGAATGAAGTATCTTTTGAATGTATGCCCAAGGATGCTATAGCTGAATCTTGAGGTAGATAGATTTCTATTTTCCCAAGAAACAATTGCACCAACTTCCATCGTGACTATTCGAGTTTGCACCACCAGCAGCAATGTATGAGTATTCCTCTTACTTCACATGCTCACCAGCATGTGAAGATCAACTTTGTGCTGTTGATCTTAGCCATTCTGACAGGTGTAAGATGAAATTTCAAAGAATTTCTAATGACTCAAGATGTTGAACATTACTTTAAGTATTACTCAGGCATTTGAGTTTCCTCTATCGAGAGTTCTCTTTTTGGATTATTTGGTTTGTTGTTGTTGGGGCTATTTTGACATCTAGTTTTTTAAGATCTTTGCATATTATAGATATTAGCTCTCTATCAGATGTGGATTTGGTAAAAATGTTTTCCATTGTATAGGCTGCTGCTTTGTCCCTTTGACAGTGTTCTTTGCCTTACAGAAGTTTTTCAGTTTCATTATTAATGGCTTATTATTGAATTATTAATTTTCAGTCTCATTTATTAGTTGTTGATCTTAGTGCCTTCACTAATAGTGTTCTGTTCAAAAAGCCTTTTCCTGTGCCAATGACTGCAAGACTATTCCCACTTTCTTGCAGTCAAGTTCAGTATATCTGGTTTTATGTTGAGGTCTTTGATCCATTTGTGATGTAGGAGGTCCTTTTGTCTATGTATTGCTTTCATTGGTTAATATAGGCTTTGGGCCTATAGCATAGCTGTAGGGGAACAGAGCTAAGTGGGTAAAACTAAATGAATGCTGGGAGGAGGAAGGTGGAGAGGGAGACACCATGGATCCACGGCCGGAGGTAGACATTCTGAAACTTTGCTAGTAGGCCATGACCTCATAGTGATATATAGATTAATGGAAATGAGTTCAATTAAGATGTAAGAGTTAGCCAATAAGAAGCTAGAGCTAATGGGCCAAGCAGTGATTTAAATGATATGGTTTCTGTGTGATTATTTTGGTTCTTGGTTGCTGGGATGAACAAGTGGCCTTCCTCCTACACATATGGAGTTAAGTTCTGTACAGGGAGATGGATATGATGGATCTATTTGGATTTTTCTACGTGCATCCATATAGTTTGATCATGTTTCAAAGACGTTGCCTTTTTTCCAGCATGTATTTCTGGCTTCTTTATTTAAAAATGAAAAGGTGTCCATAGGTGTGTGGATTTATGCCTGTGTCTTCAATTTGATCGCATTGCTCAATGTGTCGGTTCTATGCCAATGTCATGCTGTTTCTATTACTATGGCTCTGTAGTGCACATGGATATCAGGAACAGTGAGGCCTCCAGCAGTTCTATTGTAGTTCAGGATTGTTTCAGACATCCTGGGACTTTTGCTTTTCTACATGAAGTTGAAGATTAGTCCTTTTAAGATCTGGGACAAAATGTGTTGGGATTCTGATGCGGATTGCAATGAATCTGTTAATTGCTTTTGGTAGGATGGCCATTTTTACTATGTTAATGCCACTGATTCATGAGCATGGAAAGTTTTTCCATTCTCATATTTTCTTCAATTTCTTTCTTCAAAGACTTGGAGTGTTTATTATACAAGTCTTTTACTTGCTTGATTAGATTCATCCCAACATATTTTAATTTGAGGCTATTGTGAAAGGTATTGTTTCCCTAATTTCCATATATATATGGAAATTTTATATATATATATATATATATATATGGGGAGTGGTCTACTGATTTTTTTTCTTAAATTAATTTTGTACCCACACACTTTTTAAAAGTTATTTATCAGCTTAGGAGTCCTCTGGTGGAATTTTCAAGGTCATTTATGCATGTGATCATATCATCTGCAAATAAAGCTATTTTGACTTCTTCCTTTCCAATTTGTATTCCCTTGCTTTCCTTCAGCTGCTTTATTGCTCCAACTAAGACTTCAAGTACCATCTTGAGTAAATATGGAGAGAGAAAACAGCTTATCTTGTTTCAGTGAAATCGCTTTGAGTTTCTCTCCATTTAAGTTGTTGCTGACTAAGAACTGGCTATAAACTGCCTTTATTATGACTGAGGTATGCCTCTTCTGTCCTTAATCGCTCCAGGACCTTTATCATGAGGAGGTGTTGGGTTTTGTCAGAGGACTTTTCTCCATCTAATGAGATGATCATAATGGTCATTTTCTTTCAGTATGTTTATATGATATATTGCATGTATTGGTTTTTGTATATTGAACCATCCCCACCTACCTCTCTGGGATAAAGCCTATATTTGATCCTGGTTGATGATCTTTTTAGTGTGTTCTTCAATTTGGTTTGCAAGTATTTTATTGACTATGTTTTGCATCTATAAAGGGAAAATTGTCTGTAATTCATTTTCTTTGTTGGGTCCTTATGTGGTGTGGGTATCAGAGTAACTGTGGCCTCACAAAATGAATTGAACAAATGTTCTGTTTCTATTTTATTGGCTAATTTGAGTAGTATTGGCATTAATTCCTCTTTAAAAGTCTGGAGAATTCTGTGTTTAAACAAAAAAATAGTTTAAAAAAAGTTTTAAAAAGAAGAAAGTATTCTTACATCGTGAGTATGGATAGATGGTTCAGCAGTTAAGAGAGCCTGCTGTCTTTGCAGGAGACCCAGATGCAGCCAGATGCAGCTCTCTGTTGTGGGACATTTGATCAAGCTGTGTAAAGATGCACTGCTGTTTCACCTTTCCTGCACCTGATCAGTTTAATAAAGAGATGAATGGCAAATAGTTCAGTAGAAGAGGTTAGACAGGACTTCAGGGTCAAGAGAAGAACTGTGGGAAGAAGAGAGGCAGGTTTTACCAGTCAGACGTGGAGGGAGACAGACATACATTATGGCAGAAAAGTAACGAGCCATGTGACAGAACATAGATTATTAGGAATGGGTTAATTTACGTATGAGAGCTAGTTGTGAACAAGCCTAAGCTAGGGCCAAGCATTCATAACTAATAATAAGTCTTTGTGTCATTATTTGGAGGCTGGCAATCTATAGAAAGTCTGACAACAGTTCCCAACACCCACATGGCAGCTCACAACTGTAACTCCAGTTCAAGAGAAGATGAATGACATTCTCTCTTCTCTAGCCTCCCTGGGCACTAGGCACATGCATAGTTAACATACATGTAAGCTAAGTACTCACACACAAAAGCTAAAATTTAAACATCTTGGCTTGTATTGAAGCTCTGTTTTATAATGTTTTATCAGAATTTGAGAAAATGTCCATTATCTGTGTCAAATATTATTACCTAGAAATGTTCACTGGGCAGGCTTTTACAGCTCAGTCTCCTTTCAAGGGTATAACTTCTATAATTCCTTAAATGGAATCTGAATATCTGAATACAATTCTAGCCTTTTACAAATGCAAGAAAGACCCTCACAGTCAATGAGCCATGTAATGTCTGCCATTGTTTTAACTCTGACAATTATACTGTGTCCTGTAAGTCAAAATCAATGGGTTTCACTTATATACTCTGTGCTATATATAACTTCATTGTAGATTAAAGAAATAAGTGTCTGGTGAGCCCAGATTTCCTCTTTGTTATGCAGAACAATTTTTAATGGCTCATTCTAGATAAAGGGGACAATGTGGGATAGATTCCTTTCTGTCATTGTTTACATGCAAATAAATGTCTACAATTGTTCTTGTTCGACAAAAGGTTGAGAGTGTTAGAAATCACAGGGACATAATGTCAAGGTTCAATATGCAGGAAATGAGGGAAATCTGATTGGGAAAGGATTGATATGGAAGTACTGAGAGATGCTTTTAACCATTCTTTATGAAAGCACAAGCCACATTGTGACGTGTAACCCAATTTGTTCAAGACTGAATAGTATAGCATCTGTGTGGGAAGAGGCTTATATCCAAAGTGTATGTGGAGCTCAAGAGCTCAGTGGCCAAACATTAGAAAACCAGAGTTGATATTTCTCCAAGCAAGACCTGTGAATCATCAGCAGGTGTGTGCAAACGTGCTCAGCATCCTGCATCATCAGCAAGTGCAAATCAAATCACCATGGGGTACCATCTCAGCCTCAGCACAGTGAGGGACGTCAAAGAGAAAACAGAGACAAAATATTGGCAAAGGTCTAGAGAAACAAAAGAACAACAAAGCACTGTTGCCGGGCATGTAAATTAGTATTCACTGTAGACAACAGTGTGAAGTTCCCTTTCAAAATTAAAAACAGAAATGCTGCATGATCAAACCATCCTGCATTTAAAAGACATGAAATCAAAACGTCAAGCATGCCTTCACTTTCACAGTCATTGCCACCTTATTCACAGTATTAAGAGCATGTAATTAACCTTTGCCCCACAGTGAATGGGTAGATACATGCATTGTGGTACACATGACAACACACCATCTCAGTTTGCAAAGTTCGATGGTTATAGGTGTGAGTAGCCAAGCCCAGCTCAAGAAAGTTTGCTTTATTTTAATGAGTCAGAATAAATTTTTGTTTTCTCAGACACAAACTTAAAAGTCTAATGAGTGGTGGTATGTTCTGCATCTCAGCCTCAAGTGTATGAATAATAGCTGTGTACTCCTGTTGATAAGGCTACAATTTACAGTCCCCCACAAACACAAGTCCTTTATAGTCTTTAGTTTATGTCACACAAATAAAAATGAATCCTTGGACTGTTCACTTTATTTTCTAGAGTCCAAATTGATGTCTTAGAGATCTTCATAAATCCCCCTTTCAATTTCTTTTTATTTTTCAGTGAAACCAAATTTGAATAATGCCAATTTCTTGTCATGGAAACAAATGAGAAAGATACTGTTTATTCAATTGCTTCTCATTAACATATTATACATATTATGGATGAATGATGTCACTAAAATTGATTTTATTAGATATGTTTTTTTTGTTGACTGAAAAAAATAACACCAGGTGATGGGGAACCTCCTTTAGCCAATGACCTTTAAGAGGCTGGACCAGGTTGGGGCATGAACTTTTGGGTACCCAGAGAAAACCTCCAGCCCACCCAGTACTCTCTCTTTTGTTCCTGTGTTACACACTTTGAGGTTGGACTTCTCATTTCCTGTTCCGTGAGTTTCCCCCTTATAAAAAAGAATAATAACTGGAATCTTTTGGAGTTAGCTTGGGATTATTATATCGACCCACATTCTCACCTCTCTTTTTAGTAACATTTGCCACCCAACATGGTGTGTGTGGACTGCTCCACCCCACATTTATGCATTCAGTAACACACCAGTGTGAAAGCCATTGCTGAATCAGTGTTGATTAAAATATCAGACATGCCACAACTTTGATTTACAAAGCCTATTCTGGTTTCAAAGTTGAAGAAAATCCAATTTATTTAAAGCACATAGCATTTTATAATTGTCTGTGTGGATGTGGTGGCCATGGTCTCATGATAAAGATACTTTCATATTGTAAATATCAGTAGTTTTTAAATTTTTCTTTATCATATTCTCGTTGTTACTAGAAAACTATGAACTTGTGGGCTTGCTGGGAACTGAAAGACACTGAGTTTGTCTTTTTATAAAAGAAGAAAATGACCATTTTCCTTTACTAGCATAGCAGAGGATGGATATAAACAGTTTTTTGAACTGCCAATTCTCAAAATGTCACATTTAAAGGAAACCAAAGCAATATGTATTGGAAATACCACACTTCCTCTTTTTATGAGGGGTGTGTGTCTTGATGAACTTCTAGTAAGCTGTACATCTCCCAAAAGAAAATTCACTAAATTCACCTCATCTACCATCCGTGTTAACTACCACGCAACAGCCTTTTCCTCTTGTGATCCCTTTGGCTGACCAGAGCTGTGGCTTATTGTTACTGCCTGGTGCCACACTATCCTGGGAAAGTACTTCAACTTAAAACCTGAAGTATGGCTTCTATTGAACACATATTGCTTTCACACCACCAGAAAGCAGAAAAAGCCTAAATCAAAGCTATTAAGTTGAGGATTGTCTACAATATCACAGAAACCATGAATGTACATCTGTGATATCCTGGAGACACAGGATAATATGTTAGGGCCACTTGTGGGCTCAAGAATCACTGTATCATTATTGGCTGGGTACTTTGGGGACCATTTATTGACTTCCCTAACACTTGTAGTTTTCACTGGGAAATGGAAGAATATTAGTTACTTTTCTCATTGCTTTCACAGAACACCAACAATCACAACTATGGGGAGGAAGGGTTGATCTTGGCTCCCATTCGGAGGATACAGACCATTACAGAAGGGAAGCCATGCAGGAGGAGCTTAAGGCAACTGGTCACACTGCATCTTCAGTCATAAAGGTGAGAGATAGATGCTGCTGCACAGCCAGTGTTGCCTTTTTATTCAGTCTAGGACAATAGCCTGTTGACAGAGGTTTCTGTCCTGCTCAGACCCACAGCTGTTCAGTCCCAAAGAAACACACAGAAGTCTACATTAATTATAAACTGGTTGGCCTATTAGCTCAGGCTTCTTATTAACTCTTACATCTTAAATTAACCTGTAATTCTTGTCTGTGTTTGCTACATGGCTTGGTACCTTTATCAATGAGGCATTCTCTCCTTGCTTCCTCTGTGTCTGGGTAACGACTGCAGACTGAGCCTTTCCTCTTCCCAGAATTCTCCTGTTCTTGTGGCCTGGCCTATACTTCCTGCTGGCTACTGGCCAATCACTAATACAACTGACAAATCTTTACAGGGTATAAGATCATTGTCTCACAACAATAGCCCATAGAATGGTGCCACCTATGTTTAGCATGAAGTCTTCCCACCTCAATCAAGCCACCTTAGAAACTCCCTACAGGCATGCCACATGACTCTAGAGTCTTCAAATAATCCTCACAGGAGGTTGCAATATTATGTCGGCATGGCCGCAAATCTTACATAGAATGCTCATATAGAAGGTTGAGCGAATACAACCAGAAACAGTTAACATTATCAACAAAAGTTGACAGGCACTGATTTATACAGGAAGCTGTTTAGAGCTTTGACATTGTGTCTTGTTTTGTCCTATCCCTGGTCATCATTACTGTTATATTTTGGGAGCAAGTCCTGTCATATCATTGACCCTTGATATTCTTGTAGAAACCTAAAATCTTACGAGCCAACCTCAGAATGGCAAAGAGGGCTTTTTTTTTTTAAGAGAATGGGGTCTGAGATAAACATGGGGACATCCCTCTCTGATCCTGCAATCTGGTCAGCTGGGAGAAAAATGGCTATCTGATGACTTTAAGTTTGCTGTTCTTAGAGTGAGCCCTCCCCCAATGACTCAGCACAGAAGAGGACAGTAATGACAAAACCTTTTCAGGTGACCCCTGGAGATAGTGAGTAAGCAAGGTGTGATGTGAGGGAATAGCTCTCCCCACCACATGAAGAATCTCTCTAGCACTCTAGTGACAATCCGTGCTTGGAAATACCCTGGGCTGCTGCCAAGGCCAGGTCTGTGCATCATGCTCAGACAACATTCCCTGTAGAAACCTGCTCAACCCTTTCCTGCCCACAGGTATCATTCCCTGGTAAATCTTCCCCATACCTGTACCTAGGCCTGCTTCCCATTTCTGCACCCTGGAGAACCCCATTCCAGACAGGAGCCAAGCATAAGGGATCAATACCATCTGCCCATCAACAGGGTTGGACAGGGTGGCCAGAGTGACACAGAGTCAGACGAAAGTACCATCAAGCTGGACTGAAGTGAGGCAATACTCAGACAATGCTGTGTAGGAGCTTTGGTGTGAATGGGGGAAGACAGATGTTAGAGGCATAGCCCAGCATGGCTTGGAGAATGAACATAGCTACAATATCCTCCACGGCACTGTTTAGATGTAGGCATCTTTAAAAATATTCGTCTGTGTAGATATTCATTCTCTGGTACCTTTGATCGCTGGAACTCCTCCCTAACATGGTTTCTGTAGGCTGCGCTCTCACTGCGGTCCTCTTATCATTGACAACATTGGTGTTACTTAAAAGAAAAACAATCCTCGAAAAATCTGTTCTCTATCCTCTCAAAACCCATGGGCAAGTTTTGCCAAACATGCAGGCCCCAGCTTGGGACCTCTGCCAATCTCGAAGCCCTGAGGGGAAACTCCGACATCTGGTGAGATTGCTCACAGCCCCATAATCAGCATCTACTGCCAGAACTGGGGTGGACATGTGGAGGCAATATTCTGGAGGAACAGGCTGGGTGGGATACAGGCCCACTACTATCCCTTAGTGTGAACACCCAAGAAATAATGCAGCCACAGCAAAATTATATGGAATGGACCTAGGACTTTTGAGACATGTGAAGCTCAGGTTTTCTCTAGGTTGCCCACTCAATTTCCACTAAGAAATTATATGTAAGAAATTGTCTGTATTTACACAGTTACAGACAAGAGTGTAGAACTGTCAGGATTTTGCCCCTAGTGATTCCACCTCTTTCTTACCTTCATGAGGAAGACAGGATGGAATAAGCAGACACTGTGGTTAAGAGTGTGGGTGACCCTTGCAGATGACATGATTTTGTGTGACAGTGCTCATATCAGGCAGTTTATAACAACTTATATCTCCAGGGATCTGACACTTCTGGTCTTGGGCACCTGCACTCGTACACACTCAGCCCCACCCAGACACAAAATTAAATATAAGAAGTCTTTCAAAAAGGAAATAAAGACAGAAAAATGGTGTAGAATAATGCTCTCTTACACTGTAAATATTTGTCATTCGAATAGGTATAAGGCAACACTGATTGGCCAGTAGCCAGGCAAGAAGTATAGGCAGGGTGACCAAACTAAGAATGATGGGAAAAAGAGCGGCAGAGTCTGAGGATTCTCCAGCAGGGATGGAGAGCAAGATAGGCATGCTGTACCAAGCCATGTGGGCGAAGCATAATTAGAAATGTGGATTAATTAACATGTAAGAGTTAGCAAGTAACAAGCCTGAACTATGGGACAAGCATTAATAAGTAATATTAATTCTCTGAATCAATTATTTGGGAAACAGCCGCGGGGTGTTTCTCTCCTGCCTAGGAGAGAAACATCCAATTACAGGGAAATGATGGGTATAGAGCAAGAATAAAACAGGCCTACTGGGTCCTGAGGCAACAACTCAGTGGGTAAAGTACTTGCTGTGTAAATATGAGGACCAGAGCTCATCAGAATCAGATCAGCAGAATCTACATAGAATTCACCCACCCCTGCCCGGGAGTGGAGACAGGAGAACCCCTGGGGCTTGCTGGCCAGCACAACTAGCTGAATCATTGAGTTTCAGGCTCAGCGAGAGATTCTGTCTCAAAAAACAAGGTGGGACGCAATAGAGGAAGACAGCAGAAGTCAAACAGTGACCTCCACACAATGGACACATATCCACTTACATATACCATGCATAGACAAACACAGTATATACAGACACCCGTAGAAAACATATAGCCAGAGAGATAGACAGACATAGAGAATCAGACAGGGAGAGAGAGGGATACATAGGGAGAAGGACATAAGGAGGGAAGGAGGGTGAATGGGGAGAGAGGAAGAGAAAGAAAGAAAAGGAGAAGGAGAAGATTAGACCAGTGGTTTTCTCAGCCTATACTCCAGCAGGCATTTGGTAAAAGTAAGTGCTGTTACAATCATCATTTCTATGCCCTTAGAGTGGAGGCCTTCTTTTTCTGGCCCCTTTCCTTTATTTAGGCCAGAACTCCCTTGTGTGACTGACTTTTATAGAATCTTCCAGAATATGTAGCAGGACAAACTAGCGACAAAGTGTGTCTCCTGCATGGAGTTGTGTTTTCCATTATAAAGATACACCTCAACATTTCCAACCTGTGCTTAAACTATACAGAAATGTCTAACCCACGGAAAAGGAAATCTGCATTTTCAATCTTTGGAAGTGTGAAAAATATTACAAAATTGATGAACAATATTGTGTTTTCCAGATATGACCATAAGAGTTGTGAAATTTAGTTTCCTTACACTTGGCATTAAATTTAGAAGTATGAGTATGCTTATGTATATTGTCGTTCACTGAAGCATAGATTTTTCCACTGACCTTAATTTTTTTTTTTAACAGACTTCATTTGCTGTTCCTGAGGTCTTGATCATAACCGGGAAAACCCGGACTAAACTGCAGAGTGCATGCATTCTGGTTTAAGTAAAAGTAAAGCATTCCAAATGATGACTGTCTCCATTTTAAGTAGTATAAACAAAGCACTTTCATGAGTGTAGTACAAATTCTAATTGGTCTTTCTAAATGCCCAGAGTCAGATATAGGGGTTGACAACAGAGATCAGAAAAGCAAAGCGGTCAGCCACTAGAGAGTTCTTTTACTTCTACCAACGCTCAAACCAAAGGGACAATCCTTTCTTCAGACTGCATCTCCAGACTGCATCAGTCCCCGCTTTCTTCAGACTGCATCTCCAGACTGCATCAGTCCCCGTGAAACCTCAGACTGCATTGAGCTCCTGTCTCCTCCTGCCTTCTATTCCTCTCTCTGCCCAGCCATATCACTCCTGTCTCCACCTCCCTAGTGCTGGGATTAAAGGCATGGCGATGCCAAGTGTTGGAATCATCTTTGTGTGAGGTCTGTTTCTCTTTAAGACTGGATTAATTTCATGTAACCCAGGGTAGCCTTGAACTCACAGAGATCCCTCTGCCTCTGTCTCCCAAATCCTGGGGTTAAAGGTGTGGCCTCTAGTGCCTTAACTCAGTACTCTGATCTTTAGGCAAGCTTCATTTGTTAAAACACAAACAAAATATCACTACAAATGAGCAATAATTTTTTTTAAAAAATGATAAACAGCTTTATCTGGCTTTGTCTGAATCAATTATTCAGCTAGTGTCATCAAAACGTCATTGTCAATACACATCTATAATTTAGATCAATTTCTTGCATTCGGTTATTCCTCTGTACTTGCAGAGTTGTTTCCAGGGGCCTAACAGATACCCAGACCCGCCAACACTCAAGTCCCTTGTATTAACGCCCTGATGTTTAGGCATCACGAGTGCATATTGACCCGTATGTGTCCTATCGTCTCTTGGTGGTTTACAAAGCCCAGCGAGATATTAATGCTGTGTAAATTGACCTGCAGTGCTTAGGGACAAATGACAAGAAAAGTAACTATACACGCCAGTTTCAATTTTTTTATTCCCTGAGAGTACTTTATCCAAAGGTGGTTGATTCCATGGATTTAGGCTCTGTGGATCTGAAGGGACAAGTGTACATTATTTGGTTTGATAGATGCAAATTAGAGAAACCTAGTTACTTCCCCCCAGTGGGTACTGTGGCCTGGCTTCATCACCACTGTAGAAAGTCCCAGTCACTTCACAGACAGGCTAAAAACCAGACAGGCTGAGGAGTCTTTTCCTAATCCTCAGCGATTCCTACTCTCCCATATGCTGCTCATATCTTAATTGTGTATAGCACATAGGTTACAATGTTTTAATGAAATGGAAACAAACCAGCGCCATCAGAAATAAAGCACAGAAGGAGACCATGACTGTGTTATTCAAAGTCCCTGAGACCATGGGCTGTGTGAGCGCCTGCTTAGACCCCTTCCAGGAGTCTAGCATTCCCAAACCTTTGAAAGCAACTTTCACAGAATCAAATCCTGAAAGGTCTGGTGAGTGATCTAATTGCTTAAAAATGGTAGAAGAAGAGACCTAGTTTCATTGGCCGGCCTTTGAATCCTAGACTTTTGCAAACTTGCAACAGTGTAGCCTTTCTGAAAGAGTCTTTCTTCCCTCCTTCCTCCTCCTGTCCCTCATTCCCCCTTCCCTCCTCCTCCTATCCCTCCTTCTCCCCTCCCCCCCTCCTCCTCCTCTTCACTTAGTCCTAAGCAGAGATGCACTCGGATCTGCCTGGCCATTTGGGAAAGGCTGTCTGCCAGACACCCTGCATGATTCAGACATTGTTATTGCTGAAGATGTACGTTTTATTCTTCATCTTCAGCAAGTTTGACAGTTGACTCCAAACACATTTTCATTAATTGCAGTGTTTTGCTTTTTTGTTTTGTTTCATTTTTTTTAATTCCTAGATACTTTCGAGAGCCTGGCAATAACTGTTTCACGAAATTTCTTCTTTTCTCTTTTCCAGTAAAGTCTCTGAGGACAACGCTGCTCTTCCCTGGGAATTTCTATCTACAAAGTCTGCATGATGCTGTGTACACAACCCGTTCTGGTTTTGATCCTTCTTTGAGGCAACTACTATTGGTTACCAATAGAAACCTACAGACCCGAAAGCCCTGGGTTAGAAATTTTATTTTTTAAAAGGGAAATTTGCAATTTTCCCTATAGACTAAGCTTCGTTCTGTCTTTGATATGAAGAATTAAATCTTTCTGTTTGCCTAGAGATTTTTATTGATCTGATAATTTGACACTTGGATCAGCTCAAGGTATGATTGATATACCCATTATCCCCATACTCACATCATACAAACAACAAAGGCACCAAAGTTGGATGCTTCCCAGCTATGGGACATTTGGGAAGGCACAGACCCCTCAGGAGCTCCCCTCCCTCATCTGTGATCCAAGCTGTCCTGGCCCCACAACACAGCTGGGAGAGCCAAATGCGGGACAGGACGTGAGTCATGGTACAGCACAATGCCTGGCAACGAGAACACCTCACAAATCAAGTGGTAATTTACAAGGCCATGGAGAAATGTCCATGCTTCCATTGTCTGAATCATACTGGCCACTTTAAATAACGTTTTTCTAATCTAACAAAAAGCAAGACCGAAAAGTTTGACAAAATAGGCTGCTCTGGAAATGGTCCCCTCTATTCTGGGAAATTCATGCAATTATGAAGAACTGATGAGTGAAGAGGTCACTGGAAAGGCCTCGTTTCCCGCCATCCTTGAGAAGAAACACCAGGCTCAGTGATACAGCTCTGCGGGGAGGAGAGGGCTCCTTCCTTTGAGTACCTGCCAATGCCTAGGGTGTCAACAACCCATCCTACCTGACTTCAGGCTATCTGCATGGTGTCACTGAGCACATGGCTGGGGAGAGATGCTAAGAAGTGGTTAACGAGCTCTGGTAGATGCAGGCTTTACTGCAGCCATGGTTCTCTTAGAGCTCGTGAGACTAAGTTTTACTCTCTTGATGTCTTAGCATAAATAGAAGGTCTTTCTGTACATTAAAGGAAGCCCTTCCCCCAAAACCAAGGCCCTAACCCTGAGCTCAAAGTTGGCGGTTGCTGAGGAAAAGCAGCGGATCTAAACCCAGACACTCTTGCAAAAGAAAACTCCACACACTGCAGTTTTAAACAGTTAACTTCCCCTGCTCTACCCTTAAAAGATCTCTTTTACCCCTTCCCCATCTATAGCTACAAAAGTCCCAGCCTAAAGCATGTAATTGACAGTCTCTTGAGCTCTGCTCATTGAGTGACTAGGGCCTGAGTCCTGATGACAGCATGGCCGGGAATTAGGACGCCATCTTTCTGGCAATCAATACAGTCTGTTCTAGCTATATGAGGTTGCCAAAATTCTCCTTTTCATTTTTTGCCGCAAACTCAGTTCTTACACATTTTGATAGTGCACACTATAATCTCTAAAGCTTTAGTTTATTGCAGAGGCATAAGGGAAAAATTGGCCAAAGTGGGCAAGGAGAAACTAGGTGTGTGAGTAACCTGGCAGGAGACATTCATTACTGTAGTCTATTGGGATAACTAGCCTTGGAGGTGCATAGCTGCCTGTACCATACGTGGTGGCCCTGCTATGGTGACAGCTTTATCTGCGTGTCTTCAGCTGCAGTCACGTGCATGGCTCACACCTACAGCTCAGTTATAGACTCTATCTCTCGTCTCCAATCTAATAGTGATCTGCTAGTGCTCTGATATTCCTGTTTCTCTGCATGGGTTACGTGAGCAGGATTAGAAGACAATCAAAAGAGGCAGGCAGGGGCATTTAGACCGCAGAGTTAAGGAGCAACGAGCAAAGGTGTCCTAGAATATAGTCTAGGAGGTACTAGTCGAGAAACCCTGGGGTACCTCCAGTCCTGTCACCAGCCTAAGGCACCCAGTCCCAAGTGCCCATATCTGAATGAGGATAAAAAAAATAAATCAGAGCTTCTACATGAAACTAAATTACCCTTGAAAGACCTGACCACTCTCTTGGCTTCCCCAGCTGAGTCATGGCTTCCTGAGCTGTCGGGGGCCTAATGAAGACCGTGGGTGGTTCTGCATAGGGCACAGGCACAGTGCTAATCCCAGCTTCTTGGGCACAAGCTTTTATAAAAGAACAAGTCCAGTTGATTGATGGTGTTATTTTGACCTTTCTTGGGCCCAGCTGACTTTGGGAAGATGCGGAGACAGCTTCTTGGAATGGAGCTCAGTGCTTACAGGCTCACAGAAGGTGTCAGAGGGCAGAGTGCCATGTACCCAGCCTCGTAGGGCACACCTCAGACCAGGCCCTGGGGGTCCTGGCATCAGATTGGATGCCAGGTTCTCCATAGGGCACCCATCTAATTGTGGTCTATGCCTGTGAGCTGAGCTGACACCCTCTCCCTCTTTTCTACCTTTCTCCCCTCCTCTCCAAACACAAACTGACATGTGATCGTCGTCACATCGTCCATGGATGAGAAACACAATAAATGCAAATGGAGCTGTTAGCACAGGACAGTATGGCTTCCTTATATTTATTTGTGTTTGATTTCTTTTTCTGTCAGAAATAACTAGCCATTGTAATTTTGCTAACAGAATATGCATTTACTTCAAGCAATGCCAGGTCATGGAGATCTATGGAGCGTGCCCACAATATTATGATTTTTAAAGAAGTCACTGGCTGCAAGTAACAGAACTGCTCCAAAGCAGCCGAAGGTGCAGGGTGAATGCAAGGAATTCTGGAACAAAGGAAGGTTGGTGGGGGGACATTCTGTTGAATTTAAGGCATAGATGCTGCTGGGCTTAGTATTTATTTCAAGGAGCCATCTACAACGCTTTGTGCTTCTTCCTAGATGTCAGGCCAAGTCCTGCTGGCCACAGACAAAACCTCTATATAGAGGTAGAAAGGGTAAGGAAAAGGTGCCCAAGATGGCCTGGAGTTTACATCTTCTAGTGTAGGTATAAAAGAGGACTTTTTCTAGTCTAAAAAATTACCAATGAGGACAGGAATTTCTGCCTGCTCTAACCCTAATTGGTGATTAAGGGAAAGATACAGCATCCTGGAAAGAGTTTTGACTTATCTGGCGCATGTCCTCTCAATCTAAAGACTTAGAATTCCTGTCATAATTTCTCTTCTTCCATGAAAAAGTCAACAGATTTGAAAATCTCAAGGTTGAGGGTCAGGCAAGTATCAGAACCTTTTCCCCCCATAATTTCTTAAATATATTTGAACAGATAGACTATGAGATAAAAATAGAGAATCTTCAGACTCCTTAGTGTTTGGTGGGGTGCAGTGTAGCTTCCGGAATAAGACCCAACCCAAGTAAAAAGTACATTTGGAGTACTTGACAAATTAAAAGTCAAATCAAAACAAGAAGATACATGTAGGCAGATGTTTGTAGTAAATGTCAGTAGTCGCAACCCCACCCTGATGGACGAAGTTCCGGGAATGCTGTTCATCCCACTTAGAGCTGCTAGCCTGAAGATGGGGCCTAATCTGGGGAGCCTCCCATGCTGCGGTGATGCTTTTCCTGAGGCCAAAAGCAAAAGGAGGGTCCACTGTGCTACCCCTGTGGCACTTCAGCAGTATAAGGAGAGATGTAGAAAGGGTGTGGTGGTTTATACCGACAACACAAGCACTCAAGAGATGCAGGCAGGGAAATCACCGGTCGGGGCCATGTAGAACTGCCAAGTGAGACACTGTCCCAAAATATAACCAAAAAATGCATAAAAGGACAGATATTAAAGACAGACAATGGAAGAATGAAGGCTCTTTGAATGCTCTTTGGAAAACGCACACAAACCATACACTGTGGATGCTCAATAATACCTATTTCTTACTGTTTGCCTGTGTGGCCTAGACTATTAATCACTTAAAAATACAAAAACGGGTTGGTACATTACACTTTGGTGGCATTCTTAAAGGGATGTTATTGTAATCTACATTTCAGAGAAGGATGCTGACCCAGAACTGCTGAGTTAAGTGCTAAAAGCTGCAGGGTGAGCCAGCCAACAGGATCTGTGCTCTCAGGAGCCTCTCTCCCACACTGAGGCCACCCTGTGACCTGAGAGTCTTCATAGAACTGCTTCAGTAGTCAGCAATCCACAAATCAGGGAGATTACTCATTTCCTGGTGGGAGGGCGTTCCTGAGCATTCCAACTACATGTGCAGAAGAGAGACTGTTTCTCTGTGCTGCCCCGGCCCACCCAAATCCTTGGCCACTGGTGTCATAGCGTTAATCAGGACCAAACGCTTGTTTTAGAGTTGACAATATTTACATGGAGACATGTAGGTTCGGTTTTTTCAAATTTCAAGGCAAAGATAAGGTCAAGGGTCAACATGTCGTTCGAGAAGAGCAAAGCTGTAGACAGTGCATGTAAGATGGACTTCTACGTATGAAAAGCCAGTTGTGCGGAGCCTCTGGATGGAGGGTGTGATAAGCTCTGATAGAGTCTCAACCTAGAGGCTATGGATGGAGCTGTGGATGGCGCTCTAGACGGAGCCTCTGAGAAAGGCCTGAATGGAGCACCAGGTAGACTCTCAGGAGGGAATGACCCTTCGGGTAAAGCTCTAGATGGAGTACTTGACCCCATTCCACGTGATTGTCACAGTCCATTGGCTATGGAGAAGACTGCTGTGCCCAAAGCACCCCCAGCCTTCAGCTACAACCAAAGCCTGGCTTATCCTGTACACACGCCCATTTAGCAACACAGATCACAGATTTCCAAATACCAGGTGTGAAATACTTTTAAAAATGCCCAACACATATCACTGTGCCTTCCTGCCGCCCTTCCCAGCTGCCTATCAAATTGAATTCTCCCACCGCAGGAAAAGGAGTGTTATTAAATCCATCTCCAGGATCCATCTCAACACTTTCAGCAATCTGTAGTATAATTACCAGCTGAGCTTGGTTTGTAGCCTCAGGTCCCTCCCACACTCTAAAGAGCACACTATGGGATCCCAGCAGTTTGATGTGTGTGTGTGGGTGAAAACTTAGAAATTGGTGACTGGGCTGAAGAACTGGGTGATAGAGACATGTAACTGATGGACACCTAGCAAGGCAGAAAGATACAGGAGACACAGGTTGCTCTGGTGTCTTTGTCAACCACTAGAAATGCCCTGTTGCTAATATATGCAGAATATATGCAGGCTGCTGACTTGCGAGACTCCCATCAGTCTCCTGTTTGAGATGGTGGTCAGTCTCTCAAGTCAAATTTACACAAATGGCTTAGCTGCTGGCCATCCTTTCTAGGAGACTGTCCTTTCCTGGGAATATCACCTCGAGTAACCATGTTTGGATGAGAAGTTTGTCTTGCCTTAATTCAGGAAAGGGCAAGGCCTGGATATTGATTAGAGCTGGAGAACCAATTTTGTCTTTTACTTCCTCACAAAACTGTGAATTATTTTCCATATTTTATAGCTGAAATGTACACTACCACAGTGTATGCTGACATTCACTGTTAAATATCTTAGCTATTATCTCATTTGATATCTACAGCCAAACTGGGTGTGGTGCTTTGAAATCTCATCTGACAAAAGAGCTGTAGAAAAAAATTCCCAGTGTCTTCCCAATGGTCTGGAAAACATTGTGGAAGGCCTTGCCCAATGTTTATCAGTATCTCTGAGCATGCATTTCTAGCTAGATCTGTTAAAGATTTGTGCATATGAAAAAAAATGACATAAGGTTATTTTTCATCCTCTGTCCCGGTCTTTGATGATGAAGTGGTGATGGGGCTTGTCATGTTTTCCTTTTCCCTAGGCTGTCAGGGAGACCAGAGCAGCATAGAAGAGCTGATTTGTTTGCATCTTCATGAGCCCAGCTGCTTAGCACACTTTCACTTTACTTTTGTTTGTTTATTTCATTCAATAGACTGTACATATGCTTAAGACTGATAGCTTCAAAGGTACTTCATGAGAAATACACATCACTAAATAAACAAAAATAAATATGAGTCACAGACCCAGCCCATAAGAGCAGACTTTTTGGATCCACAGAGCAGTGCTTTCACATCCTCGATTTGCCATCTTGTTCTCCCAGAGGAGCCGTGACAACAGACACATCTTGGGTACCAAGAGACAGGAGAGCCAGCAGAGGAACAAGGACCATGTGGCTCCTTACGGTGCCAGCACCATTCTGTGCAGCAGGGACCTCAAGCCTTATCAGAATGCAGTGCTCTGGAACCTGGTGGCTATGTCTCACCATGAATAGTGTACGCAACCAAGCCATCTTTCCTAGAGGGGAACGTTAATTACCAGGAATTTACAAATATGTTTGGAAATAAAGATAGAGCACTTGCCCTGTAATTAGATACAAGCTGGTTTTAATCCCTTATTGGAAGCCAGTCCCCTTGGGAAGCTGGTACAAATAAAGACTTAATCAGGGAATTACAAAAGAAACTTTGGATCTGGCCACCTCTCCCAGATGAATCGACGTTGAGCGTGTATGTGCATGGTCTTTTTGCCCATCAGTCCCCGTGTGTGTCGGAGGTAAAACAAACAGATGCAAGTCCCAGTGAATAGAGCTCTTGTCTCCACCTCCCCCACAGTCTGGAGTTAGAGCCACGAGCCAGGCTCCACCCTCTCTGTAGCAACTGTTCTTCAAGATGGCATTCTGGGGTGCAGTCTTCTATGTAGAGAGCAGTAGACAACAATGTTGCTGTGTTGGCTCTCCAAGAGATGGGTCATGGTGGGTGAGGGACATCTTGCCTCACTCATTGTCTGAGAACATAGATCAAATCAAGGGTAGACTGGGCCAATCCCAACACTCATGAGAAACATTTTTAGATGACAATTTTTTAAAAATTCATTTATTTTCTATTGGCTGAGACTGCTTGTTCATTTTCTGGCTGCCTAGACCTAAAATTACCACACTTAAACTACTAATTGCAATACTGTTTGGCCAATATCTCTAGCGTATTACTAGTTAGCTCTTACAACTTAAATTAACCCGTCTCTATTAATCTATATATTACCATGCAGTTGTGGCCGACTGGTAAGTTTCCGCCTGGCATCCAGCATCTTTCTCCTCTGGCAGCAACATGACATCTCTCTGACTCCACCTACTCTCTCTATATATCTTTTCCAGCCTGGCTATATTCTGTCAAGCCATTGGCCAAAAGCTTCTTTATTAACCAGTGGCAATAAAACATATTAATAGCATACAGAAGGGAATCCCACATCAATTTTCTTATCTTACATATCAACCACAGTTCCCTCTCCCACTTCTCCTTCTGCTCCCCTGCACACACACCCCTCCAACCTAACTCCCATCCACTCCTCCAAAATGGGTAGGGCCTCCCATGGGAAGTTAACAAAACCTGGCACACTATGTGAGGCATGACCAAGCCCCTCCTTGCTGCATCAAGGTAAGGTAAGGCAAGGCAAGGCATCCCACCATAGGGAATGGGCTCCAAAAAGCCAGCCCATTCACCAGGGACAGATCATGGTAATTTATCCTGGTTTCCTCAGGAATGGTCTCTGGCTTGTTCTATCTTCATGCTATCTATCTTCAGAAATCATCTAGCTCACAACTGGGCTATTTTATGTTGCAGTGGCTCCTTTTCCACCCTATCTTTAAATCAACTGTCTGTTAATAATGTTAAATTACATTGAATAGGCTATTCCCCTGTTCAGAGATGTTATTAAACTCACTATTAGCTATGAAACAAAAAACAAAATAAGATACTCAGTTTCCAACCAAAACACATCACAATACAATATTGACTTTCTATCTCTATATACCTTTCCTAGTATTAAAACTTACCTACTGATTACATATTGACTATATTCTGTTCATTCAGCCAGTACATAATGATTGTTTTCTAAACCTTAGTCAGCATGATAGACACCATAAAAAGCATGATAGTTAAATGGTACCTATCATTTGCCTATGCTTATCTGAACAAATTCAAGTAATTAATGTGCAGGTTTTCTGAATGTACCTCTTCAGAAGCACCATGTACATTGATTATAACATGATGCAGTTATGATCAAATCAATTCTATGGGTCTTTGTTAAAAAAAATGAAAGTGGAATGATTCTATTAAACCCATTTAACAGTTTAGAGAATGAAACTGCAATGGTATTTGTCAATATCCCCATTCTACAGTTCCTACCTTCCGTATGAGCACTGGAAACAGATGACCTGGGTTTGCAATCCTTGTGCATACTCTCTGTTTTTACCATTGATGCTGATTCGTTTTAACTGTTAATCAAACAACCTAAAATCTAAAGAGAATGAACTTGAGGAGAAATGCCAGAATGAAACCCAAGAAAATCAGACCTAAGGCTGATAAAGGTACAGATGATGAAGACCATCAATAATGTGAAAATGGGGTTCAATAAAGAAAAGCACTGAATAGGAATTAAGAAGAAATGAAGATGGAATTGAAATACACTGTAATGCAATTAGAAAACTCAAGAGGAAACCTTGCAAGTGAATGAATCAAGCAGAAGGTAGACTATCAGAACTTTTTCAGATTCTCCAGAAAGTTAGAAGAGAATGTAGTTTCCTGCTTTTAGTTGGTCCTATCAGGGGCAACTGTAATAATATCTGTAGAAGGAAACCATTTTCTAAATATAAACTCAGTAGCACAGACACTGAGAGAAACAATTAATAAATGGGACCTCCTGAAACTGAAAAGCTTCTGTAAAGCCAAGGAAACAGTCAAAACGGCAGCCTACAGCATGGGAAAAGATCTTCACCAACCGCACATCAGACAGAGATCTGATCTTCAAAATATACAAAGAACTCAAGAAATTGGTCATCAAAAGAACAAATAACCCATTAAAAAATGGAGTACAGACCTAAACAAAGAACTCTCAACAGAGAAATCTAAAATGACTGAAAGACACTTAAGGAAATGTTCAACATCCTTAGTCAGTCATCAAAGAAATATAAACCAAAACAAATCTGAGATTCCATCTTACACCTGTAAGAATGACCAAGATCAAAAACACTGATGACAACTTATGCTGGAGAGGTTGTCAGTTAAAGGAAACACTCCTGCATTGCTGGTGGGAGTGCAAGCTGGTTCAGCCCCTTTGGATAGATGTATGGTGATTTCTCAGAAGATTAGGAAACAACCTTCCTCAAGACCAAGTAATACCTCTTTTGGGTATATATCCAAAGGATGCTCAATTATACCACAAGGACATGTACTCAACTGTGTTTATAGCACCATTGTTTGTCATAGCCAGAACGTGGAAACAACCTAAATGCCCCTCGACCCAAGAGTGGATAAGGTACATCAATTCAAGTCACAAATTTCTCATTTATTTTAAGGTATTAATGTATGCATAAATAGTACAAATAGTGAATTAAAACACAACAGAAAACAGTCCTTTTATACCTGCTATCGGATGCAGTGCTCATAAGTACTAGCCATTAGCTTATAATCACTGTACTTGGAGGAGAAGGGTGATGTCTGCTATAAGCATCTTCTCTGGAATGGAGGATGCTAGGGACAGGCATCATCACATAAATGAACAGGATGAAAGGCCCATGTGCAAATGGGCCTGCTACTCAAATGTCTCATGACCAGGTTCTTCCTGGATTAGATCTGATATCCATTTCCGTTCCCTTGACCTCTCCTTGTGAGCATTCCTGAACTATAACCCAGGGATCCAAAAAACAGTCCTTCGATGTCTATGCTACTCTTCTTGCTCCTGGATTGATCATTTCCCATAAGAGCCAGTGGCTTCCCCATCCATAAAATGAAGATCATGGTGGGACTATTCCAATATTTAATTATAACTGACTATTCAGGCAACTGCTATTCATGCAATATGCAATTTAAGGTGAAGTCAGGATGCCTTGGATTTGAGCCCTCCCTCTGCATATGCTTGAATTTTACCTCAGGAAGTCTTGGATTATAAGATATATGTAAAAAATTACCACATGGAGAAAGCTAGGGCGTGAGAACAAATGTTATCGTTCAGGAGACTCCAAGAACGCTTCCTGGCATACATCACATGCTTATAAAAGTTAGTCACCCTCTTTAACTCCAAATCCAAGGGTGCACAAGTTACAACTAATGCCAGAGAGGTTTCTACAGAGTGGAGGCTTCCACACAGGGGCGTCATTCCTGTATATATTACAATGTATCTGGAGAGTTATTTGCCAGCCATTTATTTAATGCCCCGCCCCAATCATGGACCGATTGCTGCCCTTTAACTGAGAGCTGATGCCTGGGAACAGACGTTCATGAGCTCTCACGGCCTGTTGGAATATTGTGTCTGTTTAGAAAGAAGCCGGAATTGAGGCTTCTCAGGTGAGAAGCCTGTCTCTGTCCTGCAAAAGGAGGGAGCCTGCAGAGTCTTCATCTAAAAGTCCCTGAAAAACTTTGAACCCCCTAAAGTCGCCTTATTGTAAGGTTTTGCTTTGAAAATTCAGGACGGTACCTAGCATGGCTGGGCTGCACATGTGCTGGTATCTGTGATGTCGCTATGGCCAGTATATCCACCCTGGGGCTGAGCCTGTCAATCATCTCATTCTTCATACCATGGCATGTGCGCTCACACCTGCTGGCCTGCTCTTCGAGAACAAATCCCTGGGATGAGTTAAATGTCAGAGGCACATTTGGCCGTTTAATTTCTTCAGTTCTTTAAAAAAATTAAAATACCAGCAACTACAGGCTTCCTTGGAGTCCTCCAACCTCATTTACTTTGCTGCCTGGATGTAATTTAAGAAGTCCTAAAAATGTCAAAAATGAGCACACTGGAAACAGTGTTGCAATCTTACAGGTGTGAGGCAAATCCTCCAGGAAACTCATCTTGAGAGTATTAGGAAATGACTACACTGTTTAACCCTCACTTAGTTAGTGATGGCCGGAGAGAGATGACTCAGTCATCAAGAGCACTGACTGCTCTTTCACGGGACTCGGGTTCAAGTCCCAGAACCCACATGAGAGCTCACAGCTTTCTAGAACTCTGGTAGCAGATGATCTAATGCCTTCTCCTAACTTCAGGGGCTATACTGTGCACATACATATGTGTACATAAAATAAGAGTAAATATTAAAAACAAGCAAAACCTAGAAGTGATGGTCCTTTCTCCCTTGTGCTGGCGACAGTGCTAGTATCCACATGGTACAGGAACAGAATCTCTTTCCTGTTACTGTCATCAGATGCAGAGCCCCACCCCGACCCCAGCCAAGGCAGAGATAACCTGCTTCTTGCTCCTGCTACTTCAGAATAGGATGCTGGGCTGTCTTTGAGCTGTGCCTCTCAGATTGGTGGGGTCTCATTAGAAAGACTCAATTCCTCACTAGGAAAGATCTGAAGCCCTAAAAGCAGAAAGTCCTGTCCCATCCTGTCCTGTCCAGTCCCCCTTCTCCCACCTCACCTCTTGTCTCCCCCTCCCCATTCACCCTGTGCCCTTGACAAAGCACAAAGCAGCTTGAATGCTTTGTAAAACTGATCTCCCCCAAATGTGGCAACATCCCCTGGTGTCACCTCATGCTCCAGCTGCCTCCGGTTGCCACTGCCATCTCAGTCACCTCCTGTTGCTCTTGAGGCATAGTCTAGACATTCATTGCTTTTCACTTCCTGTTCTGGGCCTTCGTCCTTTGCTCATTATCCCCCAGCTGCTGCCCAGCTGCTGAATTCCACACGGGAGGGACCGTCCCCCACCTGGCGCCTGCACTCATTCACATCCTACAAGGAAGGGGGGTGCATGAAGCCTTCTGGGTCTTTGTTTTGAACACAGCTCTGAAAATGCCAAGTGTTATTAACTGTCCTAGGGAGAATCAGGGAACCAAAAGGCTGAGGGAGATGGATGATTAAGTCAAAACTTTTCTTTCCTCAGCTTTTCCTTCTCTTTGTCTTTCCCACCTGCTGCTTTAGCTTGGTTTCCAGATGAAGCTTTGCACCCAAGGTACTGGAATAGCCACCCCGTAAAAGAGATGTGCAACTTGACATAGGTCTGGAAACACTGTCCATATGAAGAGAAAACCAAGATTACCATCACCAAGGTTCACAATAATTTTTACATGCAAGTTAAAAATGCAGACAAAGGTGACTTTTATTCTTGAATGATGATTAGCGCAGTAGCATTAAAAACAGCACGCACAGCGCAGAGGGGGTTGATGTGGCCACGAGAGTGTTCTGTTCCCTTAGATGCGGCAAGTGTTAAGGCACACGATCACCGCAGCGGGCTGGATACTGGAGGTGTGGAACAACAGCTCTTCAACTCCCTGTTGCCTTCATTTCACCTCTGCCAGGTCCTCCTGTTTGCGGGGCAACTGACCTGCCCTATGTTGAAGTTGACTCGTCACTTTTCCTCTTTATAAAATTTAGTTTTTAATCATTTAAGATTTTAATATAATTGCATCAGTTCTCCCCCTTCCTTTCCCTCTCTTCAAACCTTCCCACTTACCCTATTTGCTCTCTTTCAAATTAATGGCCTCTTTCATCATTAATTGTTGTTATATGTGCATATAACTCTCTCTCTAATATATATATTAGAATATATATATATATATATATATATATATATATATATTCTCTACTATGCCTAACTCAGACTTTATAATGTTGTCCACATGCATGTTTTCATGGCTGAACATGGTATTGGAAAATGAATTAGTTTCTTCTTCCCTTGAGAAGACTATTTCTTCCTTTCTCAGCTTTCTTTTCTTGCTTGTAGTTCTTTGTGTAGAGTTGAGGCCCTGTGAATTTTCCCCTCCATTGCAGCACGTCTGTTGTCCTTGTTCAGCCCATATTTGGGCAGCCATGTTGGCGAGATTTTATAGGTGTGACTTCTGACATTAATAGGAGACAGTCCACAGCAAAGTCCCTGATCCTCTGGCTGTTACAATCTTTCTGCTTTTTTCTTCTGCAATGCTCTCTGAGCCTTAGGCACGGGAGTTGTTATGGAGACGTATTGAAAGTTACCTTGGCTCTTGCTGTGATGAAAACGCCTGACAGAAGAAACCTAAGAAAGGAAGGAAGGAAGGAAGGAAGGGTTCATTTGGTTCACAGTTTGAGGATGCAGTCCACTGTGGAGCTTCAGGCAGCGAGACGCACTGAATCCACATTGGGAAGCAATGAAAGATGAGCGCTGATGCTCAGCTCTCTTGTTTGTGTGCATTCTCCCCCAACCTGTGTGATGGCGCTGGGCACCACTTGGAATAGCTCTTCTCACATCAATTAACTTACTCCCAGTCACACGCACACGCACAGGTTCGTTTCTCGAGGGCTTCTAAATCCAGGGAAGCTGACACTGAAGGTCACCTACTACAACCCCAACCCTTGTCCACTAGACACCAAAATATAAGCTTTATCAGATTCCTTATTATTATTTTCTTAAAATTAGGAGGGGAGGTTAAAGCAAAGCTACATCCTTAAATATAAAAAGTCCCCTCTAGAATTCATCCTTCTAATAGATAACTTGTTTTTCTGTTTTCAACTTATTTATTATTGTCTTCAAAGTCATACCCAGATAGCAATGCATATCTCAAGTCAGAATTTCTTCAAATAACTTTCTTATGTAATAACTCTTGTTAAATATGTTTCTTAACTTGCAGAGTTTGTCAGCATACATACCTCCAAGATGTAATTCATTTCTAGGGCGCTAAACTTAGAAGAATTTGTCTGTTTTTCTGGTGTCTGCTCATCTTCAGGATGTATGCGTTTGGCAAGCCTGGGGCAGGTAGGTAGTAGAACTTAGCAGAAAGTAAATCATCACACAAACACCAAATTGTTCAAGTTATTTAGCTGAATACTACATCTGGTCAAAACTCCTTTGAATGGTGGGAGGCTCTTACTGACTCCAAGATGTTAGCAGAGCCAGCTTCCTGTTGAAGGGAACACGTGAGGAAACAAGTGGGCAAATCAGAGTTAGTGATTCAAATAAACTAATTCTGAACTGATTTCAATATGTGCTGTACTCCAAGGTGGAGTACACAGCACCAAGTGGTACTGCTTAAAATGTAAAGTGGTTAAGATTATCTAATTACGGCTCAAGAAGGTGTCCCTAGTATAACTGCATGCAATTATAATTAGAAGCCTGATTCATAGTTGAACAAGGGTTTATATTACACAGGCTTACTGTATTATTCTGGTTTTTTGTTATCGGTATAACAATATCACTAACAGTGTCTTCAAAGAGCAACAATTTATTACATCAGCTCAAAATAGGTCTTTCTGAGTAGGAATGAAGGTTTTTACAGGACTGTGGTCCTTCTATGACTCTAGGAAAGGATCCAGGATCTAGGAGAAATAATTTGTTATTATAAATATTAGTAGATATTTGAGGATGAAGGCTAGTCAATCAATAGGAAAAACAAAAGCATCAGGGGGTTGGGAATATGGTTCAGCCAACAAAGAAAGAGCTTGCCTTCCCTGATTTCTATCTCACAATCCGTGTGAAAATTTGGCATGGTGCTGCACACTTGCAATTCCAGGTGTTGAAAGGCAGTTAGCCTGGGGCTCACTAGGCTAGCTGGTGAGCTCTAAATCAGTAAGATGTCCTGTCTCAAAAGAGGTGAACAGCATCCTGAAGATGACATCTGAGATTGTTCTCTGGAATTCACAGACACACACCACATATAAACAAACACACGTGTACACAAGTACTCATATTTTTAAAAAATAAGGGAAAAGATGATGAGTCAGTCTTTAAGTAAAATTCAGCAGACACGGAAGGTGGAGACATGCAGTGAATGAGAACAGGGTGAAGGGCACCCTGGGTACCCTGTGAAGGGTTAGCTCCCACCACGGGCTCTGCACTATCGAACCTTTAGAAAGGAGCACTTGCTCAGGACAGATATCATTCAATCTATTTGTATTAAAAACAAATTTTTAAAAGTCTATCACTGTGCAGGAGTTCGTGACAAACATGGCAACAGCATGTGCAGAAGACAGCCACTGACTGCTGTAAAGTGGAGGAAGGACGACTTTGTATGGCTATGGTGTTCTAAAAGACTGAAATAAGCCTGGGTCACCTCCAAGACTCCTGCCACCACATATTGTGTGGTCATCTGCGTCTCCCGAAATTAAGTTAATGGAGATAGCAGTATGGAGGAAAATGGACAGAAGATGGCAGCGGACACCTGAGCCTGGGTAGATGGCAGTCTCAAAGGGAGTTCCAACCAGCTGTCTACAGCATGCCCCTGAATTCCAGACACTGCACTGGACATTGTGGTACATGTTGTTATTGTCCCTCAGTGTCCCCCGATCTTGATTTCCGAATAGGAGCTCTGGCATCAAACTACACGGTGACACTATCAGGACATTTGGTTTTTAATTGGCAGTGGTGCATTTCACAGCTTCCTTTGCACTCGGAGGAATGGCCGTCTCAGCCATGGAAAATGAAAACAAATATGTGTAGTTTTGGTGTTTTTCTCTTTAAAGACAGACACGGCTCACAGATACTCCCTTTCTATCTCTCATTTGAAAAGAACAATTTCTAAGAGATAACAACTAAACACAACAAAATAAAATAAGATGGAGCCAAAACTAACATATCGAAGTTGGACATGGCAACTCAACAGGAAGAAAAAAAATCAAAGGGTAGGCACAAGAGTCAGAGACTCACTTGTTTTCACAGAAGTCCCAAAACTGCTGTGGAGCAATCCTTTTGTATACTGTGAAGATATGTTGATCTCATTGTTAATAAAGAACTGACTGGCCAATAGCTAGGCAGGAAGTGGTTAGGCAGGAGAGCCAAACTGAGAGGATTCTGGGAAGAAGAAAGACAGAGTCACATGGAGCACCAGCCAGACACCGAGGAAGCAGCAGATAAACAAGTCATGCTGAAAATGATACTGTCACATGATAGAGCATAATTGGAAATATGGGTTAGTTTAAGATGTAAGAGCTAGTTAGTAATAAGCCTAAGCTAGTGACTGAACATTTATAATTAATAATAAATATCTGTGTGGTTATTTGGGAACTAGGTAGTGGGACAGAACTGCCTGGTGTGTTAGAAAAATACCACATACACTTAAAAAAATACCATACTTATAGCTATAATATATAAGCAGATGATCTAGTTAGACCCATGTAGGTCCTGTGCTTGTTGTGTCTTCATGGACTCATAGGCATCCTGCTTAGCTGATTCAAAGCACTTGTCCTCCTGGTTTCCTCCATCCCCTCTGACTGCTACAATCTTTTGCCTCCTCTTCCATGGGATTCCCTGAGCTCTGAGGGGAGGGAATGATGGAGGCCTCCCATTTAGAGTCTCTTTCTACATGATGTCTAGCTGTGATTATCTGCATCTGTTTCCATCTGATGCCTGAGGAAACCTCTCTGATGATGACTGGATAAGGCCCTGATCTATGAGTATAGCAGAATATCATTAGAAATCATTTTAATTTTTTTTAAGACTAGAATTGTTTGGTTTTGCCTTAGTTCTTTCGGCTACTTAGTCTTAAGTTCTTGGTTACCCAACTGGTGTCAGATATGGGTTCCTACCTATGTAATGGGCCAACTCAGACATTGGCTGGATACTTCCCACATTCTGTGCCACCATTGCCTTAGCCTATTTTTTCAAGCAAGAAGATTGTAGGCAAGAGATTTTGTGACTGGGTTGGAGTCCACATTTCTCTTTCAGCAGCCTGCAGAGCACCTTCCTGCCCCAAAGAGTCTAGAACAGAGGGGTAGAGGCTCCATGTAGGCACCAGCTCAACCTCTACATGTTCAATGAGGTGTGTGGGTGTTGTCGTTGGTAATGAGGCCCCATTGTCAGTTTGTAGAGAGAAACCTTTTGTCTTCCAACAATCTGGGTTGTTTGATTATTTCCATGGGACCTCCTTGGTCAACAACTCAAGTGAATGCAACCAGTCCACTCACTGGACTATCCTTGCTACTTGAGATGGCCAACTGAGACTTCACATCCCCCATTTCTACGAGTACTCCTTAGAATCACTTTAATACAATCAGGTTTCCATATTGCCCCCCAAATGCTGCCCCATACATTACTCTTATATCAGATGAAGAGTTGGTAAAAATCTTTTCCCATTCTGTAAGCTGCCACTTTGTCTCATTGACAGTGTCCTTTGCCTTACAGAATCTCTTCAGTTTCACGAGGTCCCATTTTTAATTGTTAATCTTAGTGCCTGTGCTATTGGTGTTCTGTTCAGAAAGCCATCTCCTGTGTCAATGAATTCAAGACCATTCCGTACTTTCTCTTCTATCACATTCAGGGTGTCTGGTTTTATTTTGAGGTCTTTGACCCACTTGGACTTCAGTTTTGTGTGGATCAATTTGCATTCTTCTACAAGCAGACATCAGTTTGACTAGCACAATTTGTTGAAGATGGTGCCTTTTTTACAGTGTGTATTTCTGGATTTTTTAAAAAATCAAATATCAAGTTTCCATAGATGTATGAATTTAAATCCAAGTTCTCAATTGAATTCCATTGATCAATGTGTCTGTTTATACCAACACCATGTGATTTTTATTATTATACTTCTGTAGTAAAACTTGAAATTTGGAATAGTGAGAACTTCAACAGTCCTTTTGTTGCTAAAGATTGTTTTAGACATCTTTTTTGTTGTTGTTGCAATGTTGTTGTTTTGCTTTTCCATATGAAGCTGAATATTGTCCTTTCAATGTCTGTAAAGAATTGTGTTGGAATTTTGATGGGGATTGCATTGAATCTGTAGGTTGCTTTAGGTAGAATGGCTACAGTGCTGAAAGTTTTTTTATAAGAAATAAAAATTTTGATAAATAAAAATGATTTTTTTTAAGTTCTGAAAAAATTCCTTCACCCCGTGCTAGCTTGGGTGCTGTGATAAAATACCGATCAAACCTAACTTGGGTGGGGGGATTGTTATTCCATCTTATAATTTATATTACATCAAAGAGGGAAGTCAGAGCAGGAGATTGAAGCAGAAACCATGAAGGAAGGCTGCTTACTTGCTTACTTCTTCGGCTTGTTCAACTAGCCCTCTTATACAAGTAATATTGATAAGCCTACCTACTATGGGCACGGCCTTCCCACATCAATAAGCCGTTGAGAAAATGCGTCATTGACATGCCCACAGGGTCCTCTAACGCAGGCAATCCCTCAGCTGGGGTTCCTTCTTCTCAAAATTGTGTACAATTTGTGCTGTGTTCACAATAAAATGAGCCCTCAAAAGCGCTGTTGCTTCTCATCAGATTCTTGCTCTTAGCAATGAATAACTAGCATGTAGTCCTACCTATGGAGGTGGATGAAGAACAAGAGACTCGTGCATGGAAGGTGTCTGTGGGTGGTCATGGATCTGACACACGTCACCATTTCAGGACTAAATTCCACACCAAACTATAAACAGAGGCAAGAAAAACAGCTACCCAGTCCCTGACACACTGCACCATTTTGCTAAGCAAATATCCGTTTCCTGCTCCTTGCTCTTTGACACAAAACACAGTTCAAAGCCAAGGATTTCTAGCTGAAATCTTCATGATTGGGTCTGGATGGTACCTTACAACCACACTTCAAACCAGAAAGCCAGAGAGCTTGTCCACTCCCTTGAAAGCCCTGATCTCTCAGTTCTCTATATGTGCTTGGTGTCTATATCCAAATATCCAACTTTTGCATGTGCCAGTCTGTTTCTTGTAGTACTTTATGAACAGTGGTCAAGAGACTCCACATGTTGGACTTAGAATAAACATCTCTACTGTGATCATGGTTATATGTATGGAATAGTTATCTGCCTAGTCCTACCCACAATGCCACATTCATTGTGAACCACTTTCTGTCTTGACTGTGCCAACAATTGTGTGAGCTGGTGCTTTGCCTGTGGTGATTCCCATCCTTATAGTCACTCCAAGCACAAAAATGACTTGTGTTTGTGACACACATGGGAAGGCTTAAGTGTACCTTCTTCAAATACGGCTCCCTGATGTCACTCATCTGACTTCAATTCTCTGTATGGCAAGTGCAAGACATTCCTACAACATTTTCTATCTTCTCTTCCTCCCTTCTTCCCTCCCTCCCTCATTTCCTTTCTTCTGTCTTCCACTACAGTGTAAGCCAAACACATGTTCAGCTGTATTCCAGACCTATTATATCTATAGATAAGAATAATACATCCTTTGCAAAAATTTTCCTACAGTAAATTTTACAATGAATCCAAGAAATCTAGAATTGGCAGAGATTTTATTGATAATTAATGCGCTCTGTTCCCGTTTTATTACTTAACTAAATTAGTAACAGAAGTTTCACAGTCTGGTGATATTTGAAACATTGCCTATTGTATCTATATATTCTATGATTATGTGAAGTGATTTATTTAAAATGTTCAAATGTCATTCTTGGATACCAAGCATTACCATACTGTACTCTTTTGTAGTTCATGACTGTCTTACGTATCATTCTGTTTCTATGAAGAGGCATCATGACCAAGGCAATTTATAGAAGGGAGCATTCAATGGGTGATTACTTACAGTTTCAGAGGCAAGTCCATAAATATCTTGTCAGGGAGCACAGTGGCAGGCAGGCATGGAGCTGGCACAGAAGCTGCAAACTCACTTCTGATCTGTAAGTTGCAGACAGGAAGAGACACTGAGCCTGGAGTGGCTTTTGAGACCTTAATGCTCACCCTCAGTAATGCACCTTCTGCAACAAGGCCACACCTCCTAATCCTTCCTAAACAGTTCATCAAATTGAAATAAAAAATTCAAATATGTGAGGCTATAGTGCCATTTGTATTGGGTCACCACAGTGACTAAGTGACACTGCACAATTTGAAGACAGTTGCAAAGTTGGAGAGTCTCTTACCTTAGCCTGTCAGTTTCCTTTCCAGAGGTATTTGCTGCCTCCATAACCTTGGGGGAAGGGTTTTGTAAATCTTGCTAGTTTCAGGAACTACCTAAGGCTTATAAATTGCTTATTCCCCAAATCTTATGAGTCTCCTTCATCTCCCCCTGGTAGAAACACTTCAGTTTGGAAGAGATTTCTATACAACAATATGACTGCTAGATATTTGAACAATGGTTTATTCATCACCTCCTCTGATAGCAAAGGAAGAAGGCCTACAAATACAAAGGAGCAGATAGTCCTACCAGGAAAAGCTTCAGTGATAGTTAACCTTGAGTGTCAACTTGACTGGCATTAGAAACTCTTAAGAGAGAAGCCACTGGGAATGTCTATGAAGGTGTTTTCAGAGATGTCTAACTGAGGAAGCGAGACCCACCTTAGACATGGGGAACATCTTCCCACGGGTGGGGTAGCAGATGGCAGAAGCAGGAAAATAAGAGCAAAGGACCTGAGCATCTGTCCCTGCCACTTGACTGAAGGCAGTGAAATCAGCTGCCCCAACTCACACCACCCCTGCTGCGGCAACTCTCACAGGAAACTGATCCCCTCCTTCATGGGCTGTATTCTCAAACTGAGAGCCAGCACACAGGCTGCATTGACTTAAAATTGCTGTCCTCAGAAATTTCGTCACAGCCCCGGGAAAAGGCACTAAGAAGCCTTCCCCTTCCCCATTCTGCACTATGCCAAGCCCCGCACTGGAAGACTAGAGTTGGCAAGATAAAAAACTGAAGGGTTTCCCCCCACCTACCCTTTCCTTTTTCATCAATGATCGGGCAAAATTTGACTCTCTTGACATTCAGATTCTTTCCTTGCGGTTCTCCCTACAGTGACAGGGATTGGTGGGAACTTGGGGCGCGATACCCTTGAAAGGCCTGAGATCAGCGAAGAAGATGAGGGCATTGCTAGAGGACAGTGTTGCATGGATGGAAGTGGATGCTCAGTGTGTCAAAATGAAGGAGGGCATCAAGAGTGACACTGTGGGACAGGTTTGAAATTTCCTTTCGGAAGAGGGCCTTCTCTTTTAAAATTGTCCATATTTTCAGGGTGTCCTCTCCTGTTCCCGGGGGATTATAGGAAAGAGACAAAGCAGCAAAGCCAGCTGTGCACACCTCTCAAAAGGAAATGCTAGCTACCGCTGACAGTACGTGACAAGTCACATGTACGCTGTGATTTAAACTTGCACCCTGCTAAGGAGATCTACTTAGTATGCTCACAAGTCAGAGCACAGTGAAAGAAAAAAAACGTGCCTGATACTTTCTGTAAAGGGGGAAATTTACTCCAATTCCTGCGACAGGCGAGAAGAAAGCAGGAAATGAAATGTTAAATGCTGAAATCCTGATGACAGCCGGGGTGGACCAAAAAAATGTGCTACATCTGGAGAACTTATTTGGAGACCATTAGCTAACCCGCCTGCTTCTTCCTCTTGTCTTTCTCACCACTTTGAGGCAGGTTTGAATCAAGGGGTCTCTAGCATTGTTAGATTACACCTGGGAACACGACGTTTGGTCAAAACACCACTTACTGCTCTACTCTGGGTTTGGGGTGAAATAGATGTCTTCCTGGAGAGTCTGTGTTAAAATTCCCAAAGATCATAAGAATCCCACAGGGAGGGAAGTCATGGTCCTCCCCCCTGAGAGGGGTCCTGGAGGATGCTTCTGCTTCTTGTTCAGATATTCAAACGGTGCCACTGACATCCGTAGGCTGTAAAGGAGGACCACTGTGTAGTACGTTCCAGTAAGTTCATACATGATGAGTTTGCCATGGCATAAAACTGCCTTGCAAGAGGAAGTAAGGCAGCAGCCTGTGGACCACTGACTCTGAAGCCAAAAGAAAGCAGTTTACAAATTCTAATGTCTGCTAAGACAGAATTCTGCAGTTTTATCAAATCTTATTTGATGGATGGCTCATTGCAGTAGATTTGAAAACAAACGAATCTCGATTGATGGCACATTTCATGGCACCTGGATCTGGCACAGAGGTGGATAACAGAGCAGAGGCTTTGTTTCATCCTGAGACAGAAGGGGTGATCTGTAACCTAAATTTCTCCCACCCTCAATTAGTTGTGGTTCTCCTGGGTTTCATTAGCTGGCATCTTATGTGAATAACCTTTCAGTCCTTTGTTGCTGGGAAGCCCAGGAGGTGGCTCTCTTGGGTTTATGAACAGCCAGCTCCTCCGCTTTCAAGGAACATAAACTGTACCCCTAAATTTTCTCCAATATTTTCATATATTTTGTTCCATTTTTTAAATAAATAAGTTAGCTAATTTAAAATGCTGTACTATCTCATCAGGTTCATTGGTGTGAGAAGCACAGAGGGAAAAGATGGACACGCCTCTGCACTACACTGCATCCTGCTGCTCACTTCCACTCCTTCTCTAACTGAAACTGGCACTCTTCCTAATGCTGATGTTGCGGTACACATGGGCAATGCTATCAATTCCTTGCAGTTCAAGATTTCATTGTGTCCTACGTCATGTGGAAGGACTGTCTGCACTCATTCAGATGGGGACTCAAGGCAGGAGAATTTAGAATGTGGGTTTTGTTGTTATTTTTACTGTTTTTGAGACAAAGTCTTACTAGGTAGCCCTGGCTGGCCTGGAACTCACTGTATCGACAAGCCTGGCCTCAAACTCACAGATAATTAATTGTCTGCCTCTGCTTCCGAAGTGCTGGGATTAACCATGTGTCATCATAACTGCCAATGTCTCAACATTTTATAAGGACTGAAAAAAATCCGAATTTTCATGCCTTAAATTTTGTGCTACTCTATCTCTCCCTTCTTTTCTCATCTCAGGACTTGAAACAGGTTCTCAGGGTCAGGGAAAAGGCACAACAGACTGTCAGATACTGACGTGTGTTCAGAGTCACCAGGGCACTAATTCCTTCAGTAGCCTGGCCTCAGTGTTGTTCCTTGTGTTTTCTTACCCCATCCTGGCAAGAATGTGCTCCCGGAAGATTAATAAACCACACTATTTGACGTGCTTAAACATGTATATGTTGACTAAGCACATCTAGGGTTGCTCATGTTTAAAGATTTGAGTTCTGTATACTTTGTTTGAGATCTACTTGGAGCCCTGTGTGTCGAGGTTCTGTCTAATACCCCCTTCTGTGCAGCCACTGACTCCCACTGGACCTCATTCTTCTGTGCTTAGTCACATTAACTAACTTCCGTGTAGCTTCCGTCTAACTTACTCATAGCTATGGAGTTGTTTGTCTAGGCTATGTACCAACTTATCTCAATACCCTCAGATGGTCACCATTTTTTTGGATCATCTCTATCCAATAATCTCTGGCTTCTCTTTCAAAAGTATCTCGAAACGCTTCTTGTTACGTCATACTTGCTCCTCTAGAGACAGTTTCATTGCAGTTTCCTTGGCGCCCTGTGCCTACCTTTAGGTATCACTGAGCCAATTATAGCCCAGTGTTACCTTTACCTCTTTATATCCTTTAAATTCTGAGCTATTCCGGACCAATAAAAGTCTTACTGCTTGTTTTATATTTCTGGCATAGGATTTGGCATAAGTGAATGCTCACAATTACTGAGTGGAATCCATGGCAGATGCCCAAGTTTACATCAAACAAAACCATGGTGAGCATCACCCAGGGTTGCCATGGTAGATACTGGAAGAGACCATCCTCTCTCATCTCTGGGAGCTGGGTAAGTGGACATGAGTATGGAGTGTGCGTCTGACTGCTGATTGCAACCCTTTCATCTGCCAACTCCAGGATCCAGTGCTTTCTTCTAATACTAAGAACGGAAGGGAAATGAAGGCCAAAAATGAACATCACTATCTACATTTTTGGACTGTGAGCTCCTTAGACACTCATCGAAGACTGGAAATCCCTCTTAGCAACTGTGCATAAATAAACTCAGATGTGAAGTAGATATGGTATGCTGAACCAATCCCAAGAAATCCCAGTGTGACCCCTTGGAGGAGTGACCACAAATGGTGAGGAAATCAAACAAACCACAAAAATGAGATTTCAAAACAAAATAACAAACAAGCAAACAACAACAACAAAAAAGACCAAACCAATAAGCAAGATAGTACAGCATCTTTGTAGGAGCTGAAGCTCCTTTAGAGTGTACATAGTTGACCCTGGAAGATACCCAAATCAGTGGATGCATGTGTCCCTTACAGTCAGACCTTCCCTGTTGTGGGGGATCCTCTGGTCCACAGACAGGGAGGGCTGGCTTCAGTAAACTGGAATAACTCTTGAGAACCCTCTCTCCCAATGGTGGTAAGCAGAGATCCTAGGGAACTCATTTCTTTAAGACAACCTAGAAGATGGCATAATTTTCAGTTTGGTTAGTGTGGGAAAACAAATTCTAAAATGGGATGTCTGTCATATATTGGTGCCCAAACTCATAACAGAGACATTTTCACATATTTCTTTTTTGGCCATCTCTGTCTTCAAGTGTTATCATTGAGAGTCCTCAATTCAGGGCACTCAAGTAACAAGTGACGCAATTTTGCTCAAGTTATCGGGAAGGTTGTTTATATCATGTAGTCTTTGAAGATGGGGGACAGATAAATGTTCCTTGCATATTTCAAATTATTGTGTAGAAACAAAGTGTTTCTTTTCATGAATGTATGAATTATACCCGTTAGTCATAAAAATATGTGGCTTCTCAGTTTGTGCAACATGTGTTTTTTTGTCTTTTGAAAGAAATGGTTACATGTCAAGAATTTATTTTCAGCTTTTTATGATGAAACTTTGAAAACCAAGTAGCAGAGTAAATTTATACATACACATCACTAGTTCCCACAGTTACCTGTCCATGAGCAATCTGGTTTCACCACCCTCTCCACACACACACATGTGCACACACACACGCGCGCGCAGACACACACACACACACACACACACACACACACACGCTTGTCTTCTTCTTCATACACATCATCTTTAAACTAATCTCCTATGTTACTTTCCCTAGGGACAAGTAAATAAATATCAATTCACCAAGAGATGGAGCCAATAGACCAAACAGACAAGGTGCCATTATATCCGTTACTGTGTTGTTACTATGACAACATACCTGACAAAAACAGTTTAAGGGTAGAAGGGTTTCTTCTAGTTCACAATTTAGTCCATGGTGGTGAGGAAGTCATAGTGCCAGGAAGCTGAATTAGCTGGCCACACTGTATCTACAATCAAGAAGCGGAGAGCCATGAGTGTTCCTGCTTAACTGTGTTTCTTCCTTATATGCAGCCCTGTTCCTAACTCAAGAAATGATGCCACTCACATTCACATTAGCTCTTTCCATTGTCACCTAGATGATTCTGGATCCTGTCAAGCTGACAATTATTGTTAACTTTCACACCATCCAAATCTGGCTTGCTGAAGAGACAAGCTCAGCAGAGTTACAGTTGTTATACCTGCAGGTCTGAGCAGTGACTTGCAGACCCGGGCTGACTCTTGGCAGCAACAACACTCGCATGTTCCATGTCCTCCCCTTACAGGGCACCTTGATCCTTCCAACTGGACCTCTAACAAATCTTCCGCTCCAGTCAACCTTTCACCTCCGCCATGCTTTAGCTCTCTCCCACTTTACACGAGCAAGGCCAACAGCACCAGCTAATGAAGGAAATCTTAGGAAAGAACCTTCCTCCCTTCAGCACATGGCTGCCTGCTGCACCTTTGTATCTAACTTAAAAGCCCTGTCTTTCTCTCTCTTCTCCATCTCCTTCCTCTGCCCAGCTGCCAAGATTTACAGCTTGCCTGCCTTACAGTTTTTCTTTCTCGCTCCAATAGAATAGTCCTATCTTTTAGATTAAACTTATTAGTTATGGTGTGTTGAGTATTTTACATTTTTTTCCCGCCTTGTCATTTTCTGGAAGAATATGAAATCTCTTTCTGTGGTCTCTTATCTATCACAGGAGCTGAGTCTACCCTACACCATCCAATACCACTTTATGGCAGACCAAACAAAATTGCTGTTTTGGTGGAAGGTCATACTGTTTCAGCAGCAAATTCCTTTGGTGGAAGATGATTAGCATGAGGGATTGCAGAATGAGAAGTGGGGTCATGCGGAAATGCACTGAATTTTACTCAGTGAGTTGTGAACTAAGGAATAACATGATCTGACTTAAGCTTTTTAAGGATCAGTCTAGCTGCATCATGAATTCAAGATGGAGTATGCAAGGAATAGAAGCAAGAAGAGTCACTGAAAGTCTCCTATTGATGATCCAGGCATAATGATATTTTCCTAAATGAGGTATAAGTAGTAGAGATTGTGCAAAATAGTCCAATAGATTTATATTTGGAAGAAGAGTCCTACAATATTTTCTGATATGTCATTATATGCCTTTATTTTGTATACTACTTATAAATTTTCACTGTTTTGTGTTCATCTTTATCTTTTCCAATTTCTCCCAGTTTTGAAAAAGCATTCTTTAAAAATTTCATAGACTGTATTTTTGACATCCAATTTTACATCTCCCAACCTCTTCCATATCTACCCCAACCTACTTAAATTCAGTTTTTTTAATCTCTTAAAAACAATAACAGAAGATAAATGCCATTAAAAACCATGAATTCTGGTTCATACTGGCCATCTCCACCTGAGCATGGGTCTGCCCTTGAATGTGGTTGACATACTTAGTGTCCCTTCACCCTCAGCAGAGAAGCTACATATGCAGATACTAATTCACAACTGGACAGCATACAGAATATGGGAGACCAAGGAGTGCTCAATCCTTAATTGTGTGTGTCTGTCACATCTCTCACCTCAGGGCTCCGGGATCTCTGCTGAAGAGAGGTGGGAATAGTGTAAGAGCTGCAGGTGGTGGGCAATTTTAAGGCAATAGTTTTTCCCAGACACAACATGGCTAATACACGGATAACTCACAGAGACTTTGATGGCATGCAGAAGACATGCACATGCTCAAGTCGGACACAAACCCCCAGCATGGAGTAGGGAAGTGAGCAGAAGTCCTAACCCCAGCCAGGAAGCTCGTCACAAATGATAGCTGCTAGGAGAGGGGAAATTGGTTTTCTTCAACCATGTTTTAAATAATTGTTTTGAGTTATGTCAAAGAAGTAACTCATTTGATTTTCTTTAAAAGTCCATTTGTCCACTGTTGGATTTTCTTCATGAGAAACAGTATTCCTATTCAGAATCTCTTCACTTTCACCTGTGCCTTGAAGTGGTCTCCTTCCTTTTTCATATAACAGCTTCAGAATTTACAATCTTCTGTTAAAATTGTTGATCACACTGAGGTGATGTGTGCGTGCGTGCGTGCGTGCGTGCGTGTGTGTGTGTGTGTGTGTGTGTGTGTGTGTGTCTTGGGTTTTATTGCTGTGAAGACACCATGACCACAGCAACTCTTATAATGGAAAACATTTCATTGGCGTTGGCCTACGGTTCAGAGGTTTAGTCAATTACCATTTCTCACCAGTTATGGTGAGAAAAATGTTGGCATGCAGGCAGACATAGTGCCGGAGAGGTAGGTGACTGAGAGTTCCACATCTTGGTCCACAAGCAACAGCAAGAGACTGAGACATGCTTCCTCCAACGAGGTCACACCTCCTCCAATGAGGCCACACCTCCTAATAGTGCCACTCCCTATAGGCCAATTTTATTCAAACCACCACAATGGATATCCAGTTTCCCAAAAAACAGTTATTAAAGAGACAATATTTTCTTGAACGTGTATTCTTTCATCTTTGTCAAAAAGTAGGTAGCTACAGTTGTGTGGGTTTGTTTCTGGGTTTTCTAACTAGTCCATTGATCTATGTATTTGTTTCTGGGTTTTCTAACTAGTCCATTGATCTATGTATTTTTGTACTGCTATGAAGTTTTAAAACTTCTGTGTGACAAAAGAAAAAGTTTACCTACTAAAGAATAAGCCCACAAAATGGAAAGAAGCATTTATTAGCTACATATCTGATAGAAGTATTAATATCTAGACTTTACAAAAACTAAACCAAGCCAAAAATCTGGTCACAACCACAAAAACCCAAACAGTTTAACAAATGGATTAATGAAATGGACAGTTTTGAAAAGACTAACTAAAAATTCAATAAGTATTAAAAAATATTCAGCCTCAGTAGTCATCAGTGGAATGCATATCAAAATCAGTGCTACACTGAGATTCCGTTTTTACCCTAGTGAGAATGACAGCCCTTGTAAAAAGAAATCACTTTTCAGTACCAGGCTTTCAGGAGCCATAGCTACCTGTCTCTTCCGCCTTCGGCAGCAGGTGTCGTGAATCACTTTGTCTCAGTTTGAAAGTCTTTTTCAGCACTTAGGAATGTCCAGCCATGGCCCAGATCACTTTGTCTCTTTACTTTGTCTTTTGCCCGGAGAAGAGATGCATTCTTACCTAAACATCCTTCAACCAGGACTCGATTTTCCCATCCTGTGGCTGCTCTCGTCTTCTCCAGCTTGGATCCCATTGTGTCTCTGAGCAGCGTGAACAGGCCCATTCCTAAGTGACACATGAAAAGAAGCTTCCAAGTTCATGTTCACAGGTCCAGTTGTTTCGGGGCTTGGCTTATTGCTTCTCTGATGACTCCGAGATGCTCTGATGTGCACATCACATCTTATGAATGCAATTGTATAGACAAAGGGGGAAATTCCCTTCATTTTGAAGGTTTGTTGACACCAACAATAGATGGTCAGAGTAGAAGAGACAGACATTTAGGAAGTCTGTAGAAGAATCAACCAGTGTGATAATTACCTAATAACTCAAGGAAACCCAGGTGTGGGTGACTATGAGGAAGGGGAGGCTCTAAAACAGAATAATTTTGAAGAGTAGCAATTGATTATTGGAAGTAATGGATTTGGAGCAGCAATTGGTTTACAACTGTTTTTCTTCAGAATGTGTATTGCCCATGAAGGACAGCCCTTATCCCGTGACAAAGTGTGCCTACCCCAGTGTGCTTGCATCTCTTGGCCTCTGTTGTTATTTATAGTCATGTGACGTCATGCAAAGTTGTGTACTGTTTTAGGACACTTAAGTGAAGACCGCCACCTAAGTTCCGGAGCTATGATGTCACTCCACTGAGCACATGACTATATTTACTATATTTAGCCAGAAGTCAGTTTAAAACATCCTCCAACCAGCAGTTATTTTTACCATCCTACAGCTGTTCATAGCTTCATCAACATATGTGTGCATGTATGTGCATGTGTGCATGTATGCTTATGTATGTTTTTAGGTTTTTTGGTGTGGCACATACAACTAAAAATGCTTTATGTCTGGGGAGTCTTTTACCCAGTAACTCTTGTGCTTTAAGAGATCAGGTTCTCTGAGTGGACAGAAGACATGTCTTACTCTGGGTCAAAGCACTGCACCAGCCAAGTGTCAGCACAACCTGAGCCAAGGGAAAATGACTGTGACCGTTACCGTACTTGCAAAGGCATCCAGAGTGCCCACTAATAGGTGATCTTCCACGGGAATGCAATGAACCCCACTCAGGCTGAGTTTTCTTCTCCTTTCGAAGGCAACTGTTTCTAATCTGGTGCCAGTGGCCAGACAGATGCCACGGGGTTCTTGTAACTCCTGAAGTTTTATGTGAAGCCATGTAGATGTGGAATTTATTCTAAGTGAGGTAAACCAGAGTGTTTATCCTTTGCTAGTGTACAAAAAACCAAGTGATGAAATATGCTTTCCTTGTTTGTCACTTGTAAGCTCTGGTTTTTAAACATCTCAGGAGAATCAGCAGGCTCCCAGCAACAGGAACAGTGCCTGCCTTTCGTTGTCCCCGCCTCACGCGGCCTGGCATTCCCCAAGTGGACTGCAGTTGTGAACGGAACGAATAGACCTGACTACGGTTGAGAAAGGTTGTTCAGAACAGAGAATGGTATTCTGAAAGGGACAGGGTGGGGAAGATTAGAGGTAATGGCCAAGAGGGGAAACTGAGTAATTGGAATTCCAGAGACAAACCCAATCTTTTCTACTGAACTGAAAAGGAAAAAAAAGCCATCTGCAACAACACAACAACATAAAACTAATCAAAAACAAAATTATCTCCCTTCCCCCCCTTCTCTCTCTCTCTCTGTGTATGTGTGTGTGTGTGCATGGGTGTGTGTATGTGTGTGTGTTCATGTGTGTCCCTGCATGTGGAATATTAATGTTATGGATTTTTTCTCAATCTCAATCATGCTCCACCTTATTTTTATAATTTTTAAAGTTTTATTTATTTCTATGTATATGTGTGAGTACATACACGCACACGTGTGCTTTGTGGTGATCATTTGATTGAAGGACAACTTTCAGAAGTTAGTTCTCTCCTTCTGCATAGGTTCGGGGGCTCTACCTCAGGCTTGCCCAGCAAGAGCTTTTATCTCCTGATCCCACAGATTCCCATCTTGTTTTGTTGAAGCAGGATCTCCACTGAACCTTGAGTTCATCTATTGGGCTAGACTGGCTGGCTGCAAACCCAGGTATCTTTCCTATTTTCTGAGTGGGCAGTGGGGATCTGAAGTCCATCCTCATGCATGGGTGGCAAGCACTTGATGCTGACTGGGCTATCTTCCCAGACCCTAAAGTTCAAAATCTGCATGTGAAAAACTTTATATTATTACCAGCACGAAAACAATGAAAGAACCATCATCCTCTTCTGAGCAGAGGTGGTAGACCACTAAGATGGGTCTAAACCATGAGCATTTAGCATCAAGTGGAAAAAAGCCGCCCACACTCCACACACAGCCTTTTCTATTAACCCATTTAAACATGCTGGGGAAAATATTTGGTCACAATTTTCAGATCAACTTTCCCCCAGGCCTCCTGGGAGCCTCCAGTTTTATCCCATCTCCTTTATGCCTGCTGGAAAGACACATGACTTCTTTGTCTCTCAAAATAAGAACCAGGCTCCTTGGCCCCAATGTGACAAGAAAGCGATTACGTGCACCCCAACGTCTTCCACAGGCTGGAAGCGGAGCCGATGCTGCACAGACGAGCAGTCTCTTAGGCTGGGCTGTGTGTGATCGTCCAATCCCTTTCACCATTTCCTGAGGTTTTGTAGGTGACGGAAGGGACAACCGGACAGCTAAAGTGATAACTGGGACAAGTCGGAGGAAATCTTACTTTCATTTGTTAGGAGCTTCGCAATGACACGTCTAGCATAATTCCCTCTCTGTCAATCTAGCGGCAGCTTTGTCAAGACGGGTGAAGCAGGTAAGTGAATTCAGGCCCTGGTGCCTTTCACATATTTCTACCAGGTTTCCCGAGCAGCATCTGCTGCCAATCATAGTGGTTTGCTTTGGAGGAACACTGAGAGGGGACATAAATCATACCCTAATTCCCTAAGCTGAAAGGATGAAGGGAAGAAGGCAGGGAGAGCCAAGGAAATACATATACCTTGATAAGTGAGCAAATACATCACACATGTACATTGTTAACTGAGTACTTCTAGCAAGTGCAGTACATCTGCTGAGAGCTACAGACTGGGCTTCTCTGTAGATTTCCAAGCTCTTCTCCCCCTGACGAAAATTCTGTCATGTGATTCACATCTGTAAATTAGTAAAGCAGGGTTCTGTCCCTGAAATGAAGTCAGAGTCCCAAGCAAAGAAAGCCCTACAGTGCCTGAGACCATCTCCAGCTTTGGCAACGTACCCAGAGCAATTCCTTAAAGCACAAGCCATTGTTCCTACGGTCCCAGCTTGTGAAGATGCTGCTGATCTTCTAGTATCATCATTTCCAGGGAGAGTTCTGGTGGAATAGAGCAAGCCCGGGACAGAGTGCTAGCTGCAGGGTCCTTTTGTGAAGTGTTAAGCTCTATCCCGGAGCATAACCTGATTACTGAGCAGCCTCTGTCCTGCTCTGCTGATGCCCCAGAGTCTGTGCTTACCAGTCCTTATTGGCTGGCCTGGATTCATCCTCTCAAGCCCCACCTGACTCCCAGGCCTGCACTGTCATGGACCATTATCACATCCCTAGGGATATGAGCTTCTAGGGAAAGTATGATGGACTCATAGTGGTCAACTTCAGTTGTTCCTTACGGGCTGCCCATACTGCCCTGCTGAGACAAGGCCATTCACTGTAGCAGAAGGCTCCAGGTAGGCTGTCTGGCCAGCATGTTTTAGGAATCCATTTGTCCCCACCTTCTCAGAACTAGGATTACAAGAACCACCACATCTGGCATTCTCTTACATAGGATCAGGAAATCAAACTCGGGTCCTCGTGCTTGCGAAGTAAGCAATTTGGTAGCTGAAGTATCTGCCCAGGCTTAACCTTAAGATTCCTATCTGGCTTCTGGTATCTCAGTTATTTACTAGATGGGTGATCTTGAGAGCTCCTAGGTTTCTATAAGCCTCATCTTTCATCTGTAAAGCAAAACCTGCAGTGATTACACTTATGACAACTATACACAGTAACGCATGAGGTGTGGAATCTGTTCTAAGGCATGAGTATTATCATGCATGTTTATAAAACATTTAAGTCAGACAAAGAGGTTTTTATGAGTGGAGCCTTCACAATCATTGAGGGACAGGGACAATAGCAAGATGTTCTGGCACAGGTCTAGTCTACTGCCATCCATCATTTATCTGTTTGTAATTGTGCACTCTCTCTCCTCTCTCTCTCTCTCTCTCTCTCTCTCTCTCTCTCTCTCTCTCTCTCTCTCTCTCTCTCCCTCTCATGTGCATGTATGGAACACTTTAGAATACTGCAGATGGGATTCGATGATTTGAAGCTGGGGAGGTTTTACAATCACTAGAATGTAATGTGAAGGACCTTATATGAACTGTGATGTGTTTATATCCTTCCCAAGTTTATTAATTCTGGTAATTATGCTCATTCATTCACAACCTTATTAATTTTATCTTATAATCAATATTCCTTGTAATTCAGCAAGTGCCAGACACTGAGTTAGATGTCGAAACTGCTTTGAAAAAAATTCAGTCTTTGCCATTGAAAAGTTCATTGTTCCTCCATGAAGGTATTCGGCAAATGGTTTCAAAGTGATTCAATATGAAATAGGCTTAACATTCATTGAAATAAATATTGCTGTGCAGGATCCTGACCCCACCTCTCCAGTCTCACAACTGACTGTATAGGAGATGATAAGTAACTCAGGCTCAGCACAGGAATAGCAACCCACTGTTTCTCACCATGTGCAGTAATGGCATATACCATCATCAGAAATGTCACTCAGAACATGCTGTGCCATATTTGGTATTCCTCAATGGCCTCTTGGAGACAATGTTTTCAAAGTGCCAAGCCCAAGGCCTCTCAACAGTATATTAGAGCTTTCATTAGACTTATTTACTTTATTTTATGAGTATGTATATGTGTGAGTGCTTACATGTATATTTGTGCCTTAGGTATACAAAAAAGTGCATCAGATCCCCTAGAATCAGGAGTGACAGGCAGTTAGCTGTGTGCTGCCATATGGATACTGGAGACTCGGGGGCTCTGCAATAACAGTGAATGCTAGCCATCTCCCCGGATCACAAAGCCATGCTTCTAACATTGTCATAAGTGATAGTGTCTTATCTGTTTTGTTGTAGATGGTAGTGTTTTATTGTTTTGTTGTAGGTGGCAGGGTTTTATTTGTTTGTTTGTTTTACTTGGAGAATGAGTTTTACTCTATAGTTCCAGACTAGCCCAGAACAGGTGATCCTTCAATCTCAGCCTCAATAAGCATATTGCTAACTAGCTCTTATATCTTAAATTAACCCATTTCTATTCATCTGTGTATCATCATGTGGTTGTGGCCAACCAGTAAGTTTCCATCTGCAGTCTGGAATCTGTCTCCTGCAGCAGCCTCCTGTAGCGGCTACATGGCATCTGTTTGACTCTGCTATTCTCTCCTCCTCTATCTGTTTGGAATTCCTTTCTTGCCCTATTCTGAACTGCAATAGGCCCAATGCAGATTCTTTATTGACCAATGGTATACATAGCATACAGAGGGGAATCCCACATCACAGCCCCTTTTCTGTCTAAATAAAAAGGAAGGTTTTAATTTTAACATAGCAAGATAACATACAACAAAACAGTTATCAAGCAAGAAGTATAGTTACAATATTTATATCTACTTTATCTTTTATCACAACTAAAAAACTATAATTATAACTATCTATTCTTCAACTCCATCAAAAATTCCAGAAGGATATAATGTTGCCTAAGTTAACAGAAAGTGAATTGTAAGCAACTTCCAAAACTCTAGAATTGACAGAGACATCTTGCTGCCTGGACAGTCACCCAAAGTTCTATAACATTACGGGCACCCATCTTCAGCCTACAGGCCCATCATATGTGGCAGACTTTTCCATGAAGCCGGAAATTTCAAAGGCAGTTCCATTTATATTGGCAGCTTGTCACTCACTTTCTTCTGTGTCCTGCAGAATGTCTGGCAGACTCTTTTATGAAGCAGGAACCCTAAAGGACTGTCTCACCTTTAGGCAAGTTCAACAGTAATTTTTCTGTGGGTTCTATATGTCCAGTTCATACAACATAACATTAAGCAGTCCAGGCAAGAGCAGTTTCTTGCTCAAATGACTAGCAAACTCCATAAGGAGTCTCTTTGATGCCCATCATTCTCTTGAAGGTGCTGCCAGGAGTAGGTGTGTCTCATTGTCATGAAAAATCCTAAGTTCTTAAAACATTTTAAATGTCATATTCTTTAGGTCTTTGAAAGATTTGAAGAATGCCTATCCATCTAAAAATATCTCTCTATATCTAGAAAACATAACTAACATGACTATAAGCTCGACTATTATAGTTGACTATAATATGAGATTCTCCTCTGTATGCTATGAATACCATTGGTTAATAAAGGAACTTCTTCGAGCCTATAGAAGAGCTATAGTGGAACAGATCTAGGCAGGAAAAAAACTGAGCTGAATGCTGGGAAAAAGGAAGCAGGATTGGACAGAATCCATGTAGCTCCATGCTGGAGACAGATGCTGAAACTTTGCTGATAAGCCACTGCCTCATGACAATATACACATTAATAGAAATGGGTTAAATTAATATGTAAAAATTAGCCAATAAGAAGCTAGAGCTAATGGGCTAAGCAGTGATTTAATTAATACAGTTTCTGTATGGTTATTTTGGAGCTAAGTGACTGGGAACCAACAAATGGCCTCCTCCAACAGTTGACTATCTATTAATTTGTATTTCTTAATTATACATTACATTTTTAAATGAACTGCTCAAACATGATGTCTTAATCAAGAGCAGAAATATACTTATAATAAAATTGATCTTAAATTTGTATCAGTAAACTAAGATCCATACCAATGAAAAGTATTCATCTCTATAACATATCCCCAATTAAATGTAAACAAACATTTATAAAGAGTATTTGGAAACTTGGGTGTAGTTCTCTCCAAACTGCTTTCTGCTTTTGTTGGGCAAAGTATTTTCTTTTGGGGGGTTCACGGATACCTTTCTAAGGGTCTTGGACCATGAAACCACATTAGTCTGGAAGAATCCATAGATTCTCATCTTTTGTGGAAACAAAAACAGAATATCTTTTCCAAAGCAACATATCCTTAGATCCTTAGACCCAAATTTTGAGATCAAGATACCTTTAAAATATATATTTTGGTGTAGCTTAGCAACCTATACAATGAAATGTCTCTCTGTACTTAGCTTAGTCACAGTCAAAAAACTTCAAAGAAAATACAATAATATGCATAATCCAGAATCTCTGTGTATTCTCCATCCTTACATGGCTTATTTTTCTTTATTCTTTTAATCTGTGACAGTCTGTATTCTGTCCCTTTAAAAACTTTGTTTTTTTTTTTTAAAAAAAACATATACTTCATTTTATAATGGTTTCTTCTCTCTCCCAAGGCTATGTACACTTATCTAACACCATGACCCATTTAGAGGTCTTTTCCATCTGGATTTGCCTTTATTGCATGCATAATTGTTTTTGACCAGGAGAGCTTTTATTTAAATGCTAAATGGGTATGGCCAGCATGTGTGGTTGCTCAGCCCAGTCCCACATGACAGAGGCATGTTCACAGTCTCTGAGAGCCATGCACATTGCCCCAGAACCAGGGTCACAGCAGGTCTTTGTCATTTGTAAAATGCTGCTCACAGATTCCATTTAAATGCTCAGCCTCCTGAAAGAGCCAGAGCTGTTCTTACAACTAGCATGAACCAGGAAGGTGCCATTTTGAAACCATGGGGTTTTTTTTGTTTTTTTTTTTTGTTTGTTTGTTTTTGCTGCTAATGCTCTTAAAGAAAAAACTCTCTTAAAGAAGCCATGGCACCCCTATTCACCCCTTTTCACTGCCATCAAACAGAACCCATGTGTGGAAAAAAAACTGTGGCTAAACTTTGTTTTGTGTGTGTGTCTAGAATTCCTTTCCAAGCTCTCTCAAGTTTTATGTGGATTTAGTTGGCATATGCTGGCAGGCCATTCTGTAGATGGAGGTTGCTTGTTTGTTCCTGGCTGCACAGACCCAAAATAAACACACAAAAATTGTATTAATTAAAATACTGCTTGATCAATCACTAATAATATTGCTAATTAGTTCTTATAATCTTAAATTAACCCATTTCTACTAATCTGTGAATTGTCACATTGTTGTGGCAACTGGTAATGTTTCATCCGGTGTCTGATGTCTGTCTCCTGTGGTGGCTACATGGAGTCTCTTTGACTCTGCTTACTCTTTCTTTCTCTATCTTCTTGGAATTCCCACCTTGCCCTATTCTGCCCTGCCATAGGACAAAGCAAATTCTTTATTAACCAATGGAATTCACAGCTTACAGAGGGGAATCCCACATCAGAATAGCACACATTTGATAGAAAGTATGTTTCCTTGCTGAGTCCAGTGCCATCCCTCCAGGCTTTTGACTGTTGTTTTGCATCTCCTTTGAGACAAGTCTCTTGAAAGAGTTGTCTGCACACAGCCTCTGCACCTTGATTCTTGTTAAGCCTCCCACCATCTACTTTGGGATTTTATTCTCAGTGCTAATGGAGAGAAAAATTTAAATAATCAGTTAAATTATTAGTGCTAAGGTAAACAGCATCATTGGTGATGACAAACCAATAGACTCAGTCATGTTATCACCCTACTGCAGGCCACAGGATCACCTGGTCTCCTCCCCTGTCTTTCCCCACTATGCCTTATATGATGGTTTAGTCCCTGCCTCCATTTCAAGCCCCTTTGCTGCTCCTGTGACACCATGTGACTTTAAGCACTGACTCCCAAGGACTGGGTTCTCGCTCTCCTCTGTTGTATATTTCACTAGGTTATTTCATCTTTTCCCATGGACTTAAGTTCTATATTCAATGGTTAACAATGATCCTCAATAGTCCTTCTGTACAATCTTGCAACCTCACTACTAAGTGTGTGTGAAAAGGAAGGACATTACTATGTTAAGGAGACATCTGCATGCTCATGTTCATTACAGTACAATTTGTAATTGCCAAGATGTGGAATCAACATGGTGTCTATTGAAAATTAGGCATGGTGGCATATACCTGACTCCCAATACTTAGGAAAACAAGGGAGGAAGATGATGATCTAAAGACCTGGACTAGCCTGGAATTGACACTCCAACTTACAAAAGAAGAAAAGAACTTGGGCACAATGGTGACGTTGGAGGACACTATGTTCAGTGAGACACTCCAAGTATAAAATCACAGATGCATCACTCACAGCTGCATGTAGGAATTACAAAAAATTGACCTCACAGAAGTCTAGAGTGTAATATCTTCCAAGAGGCTGGGGAGGATGGCAGTGATGGGGAAGGAAACTAGTTGGTACGTGGGTTCGAGAATACAGTTAATACAGTCAAATGGTGGTATCAAGTTTTATTGTTCTGGGGCACAGTGAGATGACTAAATTATTAATAATGTGGTACCACAACACCTAGAAGACAGAATTAAGCATATTACAGACACAAGTAGTACATGTTTGCTTTGATAGAAGTGCTAGGTGCTTTGACTTTATCACTTACCATTGTGGGCCTCAGTCAAAGCATCACACTATAGAGTGTTTTATGCCAATTAAAATACAACATTTCAAAAGAAGCAAAAACAAGGGTATGAAGGTAAAAAAGTGAAATGTGACCACAATTACTGGGTTGTAGATAATGAATATAAGAATAATATGATTAAAAGCAAAAAGTATGCATTTTAGAAATTTTTCTGAGTTTTAGATATGTTTTTCACTTCCATGTTCATAGTACCTATACTTAAATGACTCTCAAATATCTCAGACCTGACAAGTTGAGACAATACAATCTTGATTTCTAAGCCATCTTCTAACGTACATACACACACACACATATATATATATATATGGAAAGAGAGAGAGAGAATGAGAGAGAGAAAGCAAGAGAGAGATTGATAGAATCACATCTTGGTAAATTACTTTATTATCCAGTTTTTCAAATCAGAAATGTATTCTACACTACACTTCATTCCAGTTACCTCTAATATATCAGGCACTGTAGTAATTAACCTTGGTGATCAACTGAATTGGGTCTGGAGTCAACTGAGAGACACATCAATGAGCAGTCCCTGGAGACAGGGGAGACCCTTCTACAGAGTGGGCAGCAGCTTCTGGCAGTAGCCCAGAGATAAGGAATTCCTAAGAGTTACTGGGTTTTGCCCTTGCTGGTGAGTGCTTCTACTCAACAGATTATGCTGCCACTATCCTTCACTGATATCTGAATGCAGCTTTCCCAGCATTCCAGCATGGACTACAGACTACCATTTTTCCAAGAATCCTCTAGGCCTTTGGGATCAGACTGCTGGTGCATACTGGATTCTTGACCTCTTTAGTGTGCAGACAGCCACTGTTGGACTATCCAGTCCATATTGTGTGAGCCAGTGTAATAAATTCCCTTTGTAATATACTGTGTTGATTCCATTCCTCAAGAGAAGCCTGGTCATGCAGGCACATTGGACTGACTCCATTTTCAGACTATGCTACAACCTGACATGTTCTTAAAAGTTTTAAACTAATTGATCAATTAATTAATTAATTTTGGGTATGTGCATTCATGACTGTGCATGTCATGTGTATAAGAACATGTGTGAAAATCAAAAGATAAGCTATAGCAGTTAGTCCTCTCTTTCTACCATGTGGGTCCCAGGGATAAACCAGGCAGTAAGTGACTTCATGCCCTGAGCCATCTTATCATTAGCCCTATCTTCTCCTATTTGTCTCCTATGACACTGGGACCCTGATCAGCTCCATCTCAAACTAGGTTTCCATGTTGGCCTCTCCACTTGATTCTCACTCATTCTTCACTTTATAAGCAAAAGAGTCAGTGTGACTACATGTAGTCTTATGTTTGCGGTAAAGGGTACAGGTAAATCTTCCCAAATGGCACAATTGAAACAAGGTCTGATGACAGATTGACTAAAATATGGGGAAGTTGAGGCAGAAAAGCTGTAATCCAGAAGCCAGCTTTGGCTCTTTGGTAGGGATCCTGTCTCCAAAATAAAACATACACCCACCCAATAGAACATACGTTGACAGAGGCTGCTTGTTCATATCTGGCTGCCCAGACTCTAAATATAATCACATAGAAACTATATCATGTAAATCACTGCTTGACCAATTACTTAAGTGTATTGCTAGCTAGCTATTGTATCTTAAATTAACCCATTTCTATTAATTTATATCTTACTATAAGTGTTGTGGCCTACCGACAAGGTTCCATCTGACAATTCACATTTTTCTCCTCTGGCAGCTACATGGCTTCTCACTTGCTCTGCCTACTCTCTATGTATCTCTTCCAGCCTGGCTATATCTGTTAAGTCATTGGCCAAAAGCCAATAAAAGTGATACATATACAGAAGGACTTTCCACACAAATATGATTGGAGGTAATTCTTAAAGGGAAAGCAAGTTGTTACAAGTGAGATGTCGCAATGTGGAGGAATCAGAGTGCTTAGAGATACACAAGATAGGGGCCATGTACAGTTCTTTGTGTCTAGAAAGGAAGCCATGTGGAGAATGAGGCCAGATGCACATCACGATCTGATCCTGAAAGGCTGTGCCTACTGTGCTAAGCAGGTTGGAATTTGCTCTGAGGCAACAGTGACTCTTAGAAGAGTTTGAAACTCAGGGATAACACACAGAATGCAAGCTGTCAGTCAGTAGCTCTCAGGCTGTGCCGGGTGATGTTCTGAGCACTCTGCACGGATTAAGTCCTCTAATCCTAATGACAATGGATGCTGCACAAGCCACTGATACTTCTCGTGTTCCAGTGAAGACACTGACCATGACCCTGAGTTTCCTTCAGAGTGGGTTCCTTGTATCTGGTGTGCCCTCAGGGTAGAGCACTGGGCCCAGGAGGATAAATACATGCTGGATGAATATATGAATGAGTGAGTGTAGTGTGGAAGTTATTTTCCCAGGAAAGAACAAACTCAAGCATTGAAGAGGGTGGCAGAACCCACAGACAACACATGCAGCTGCTGTTATTGTTCATGCACTGAGAAGGAGAAAGGTCAAACAGAAAAGAAAGGCATATAATCTGACAAGCTGGATGGAGCCTGGCAAGTTAATTGGCTGGACTATTGGAGAACCCAGAACATAAATACTGAATATTAATTTGAGAAAGGGCACCATGGAAAATGGTACCTCTACTTGTTTGTTGCTGTTTTTGATTCATAACTCTGTCCTTCCAGCTGAATTTGTTATCCATGCAGATTCTTTGATACTTTGTTCATGGGTAGGCCTGGCACCTTGAGGGGGTTTAAGTTCAGAGTCGTTGGCAAATAAATCTTTACTGAGGGACTAATGGTTTTATAAGTTTAAAGACACTATGCATGCTATTGATCTCAGGGACTCATGACCGATATTAGGATACTGATGACAACAGAGAAATAAGTTTGTTTGTTTTCAGTTTTTGCTTATTTTTATGTCCTTTTATTCTTAGAATTAATAACTTTTCTTAGAATTATTGTATATAGAAGTAGATCATCTCTGGAGTACCTACCTTCAGGAAGTTTCTATTCAGTGTTTTGTTAATAACATGAAGTTGTTTGGCATACTGCACCCTATCTTCATGGTATTTATTATGAATAAACAAAGACATAGTCTTAGACAATGACACAATGGCACAATTGCTGTTGGACAATGGTCTTGTGTCATTTAATTAAAACACTAATTGGCCAGGCAGGAAGTAGAGGCAGGGCGATGAGAACAGGAGAGTTCTGTTAAGAGGAGAGAGTCAGTTTGTAGTCATCTTCCAGACACAGGGGAAACAAGATAAGAATGCCTCACTGATAAAAGGTATCAAGCCACATGGCTAACACAGACAAGAATTATAGGCTAATGTAAGTTATAGGAGTTAATAAAAAGCCTGAGCTAATATGCCAACTAGTTTATAATTAATGTAAACCTTTGTGTACTTCTTTGAGACAAATGGCTGTGGGATCGGGCAGGACAGAAACCTCTGTCAACACACAATAGTACTAGTCAACTGCCCAATGTGTGGCCTATGGGCAAAATCAAATAGCAAGAACTAAGCAATAGGGTTGCATGTAATCTGTGTTCAGTTTTCTTGGACACCACGTATAATGTGGAAACAGAAAAGAAGGCCACTAACAAGCAGAACAATGCATTAATGACACAGTGGATTAAGCCTCATCTCACTGCTATCTCTGCCCATGCCTGTTCGTTCCATACCATTCTTTGCCATTTCCCTCCTCACCCTAGAACTTTAGAAGTTGGGAGGAGGTGACATCTGAGGGCATCATCTCTGGGTGCAATTGGTCATCTACCTTTCAGGTGGGGTACAGGCCAGCACTGACAAAAGGCAGGATAAGGTCTCAAGCCATTCTTTCTCCTTTAGTGGTTTATGTGGGTCACCAGTACCAGGGACACCCCTCCACTGCATCTATGCCTGCTGTGGGAGACCACTGTGGTACAGTTTTTTGATCGTTTATCAATCCATCTATCTATCCATCTATCCATTTATCTGTCACAAATATCAGGTCCTTTATGCTCCAAGTCCAAGATGGCAGTGACTTTCTAATGTTGCTAAATCCCAAGTTTTCCCATTGCTCCCTATTTGGTACCTGAGCTCCTTTGTCTTAAATACATCCAATCCCTCTATGTTGAATAGTATTACCTTAGACTTCCACATCATTTTCTCAGTGTTTAATCAACACATGCAAAGAACAAATCAACTACTGTTGGAATCTTCTTTGTAACTTGCAGCATGGATAGTTTGGCTCTAAAGTGAACTCCCCTTTTAAGAATTAGGTGGTCTTGAGGTATGGTCCATGGGTCTTCTCTTTCAGAATGACCTGAAACCTTTTATATTATTTTCATTCTAAAGTACCTACTTCTAGACTCATCTTTAAGTGGCTAAGTCAGAATCTTCAAGGACTATAGTTGGGGAATCTCTTATGTCAGCCAACTGCCTAAGAGTCTTATACAAAACAATGTTGAAAGTCAAGGACTTATCAGTTTTATCTTTTTAGAACTGTTTTGGAGAGGAAAGGAGAGAAAGAAACAATGTTTTTATTAAGTCAATCTGCCAACTGTTTCATGTCATTTATTTTGAGAAATACTGCTGTCAAATCAAGATGTTTAGGTATTTGTTAATTTTTAAAATATTACTCTTCATGAATATCACAGACATAAGCTAAATCTTGAGAAGAACTAAGTACATTGCTCATGTCACTAAAAAACGCCACAACCCACAAAACAGTAGTTAGATAAAACCCAAACCAAAATTTCATGCCTTTCTTGCCAGCCCAATGGTGAGCAGATCTGATTTTATCATCCTCTAAGGAAAATGAACTTGTGTTCATGGATTTTCATTACATTTCCAGTAAAAGTAATTTTCAAGGAATTATTTCAAATACATGTCACCTAACATTTCCCCAAAACATTAAAAAGATAGAGTGGTCTGATGATTAAATACAATAACAATCTCCCATTAGTCCAGGTTTTTCCAAGAAGCAAAATTTGAGGCAAACACTTGGCTGTGAGTCCTTCGGTTTTTTTTGTTTGTTTGTTTGTTTTTTTTAAATGAATCTCTAAGCAAAAGGGGAGGAAAGCACGAGAAGTAAAGGTTAACCAAAGAGAGAGCATGCTTTGAAATGGGTTGTAACTAAGGGACTGAGGCTGGACCACAGAAGCGATAGTTCAGTGATACGAGCAGGATAAATGCACTGCAGACCCATCTCCATGTTAGACAGGAGGTGGAGCATGCATGACTGTTCAATGGTGCCTGGACTTCCCCTACTCAGGTTATATGTATAGACAAGAATGACTGAGCAATAGCAACCAATCCAGGCATGATCACTTAATAATGGCAGTCATGAGAATGAGACACACTGTTGAGCTGAGATAGGCTGGCAACAGGTACACCTGATCATGGAGGGCAGTTGAATCACTGGATAAAACAGTGAAGTAAAAATAAGAAACAGTCCCAGCAAGATCCAATGTATCATTTCTTAAGCTCTTTAATAATTAACAGAAATGAAACTCAATGCAAAGGCTTGTGGGTTTTTTTCAAACACATCAACTATAAATATTCTAGCGTCATCGGTTTTTGTTTTGTTTTTAACCTTGATTCTATTTATATCGGCCCATCTCTTCTTATCCTGGCCCAATGTGAAACATTTGTCCCTTATGTGGTTAACACCTAAAACTTGGAAAGCATCCATGAGATATAAAAGCACAGATTAAAATAAATTCTCATCAATGTAAACGAACCATTGCAACTATGTCTTGGCATTGTTTACTCAGTAACTGGCGAGAGTCTTGTTGGACATTGAGCAGATTATGGCGTTGCCACCAAAAGGTCTCTGAAACATGGGTTGCTTTTGTATCACTGGTGATAACATAAGCTGTGGTTGGAGCTGGCTGAAAAGTACAAGATGTGCCTCTTCTGTTTTCCTAACATAAGCACCGTGAGTCATTTCTCCTGACTCTGGATGATCTCAAAGTCTTCTCTATCCTCTGCCCTACTTTGTCTTCCTTCTTCAAGTTCCTTACAATGTCTCCTCCTTTCCCCCATTACTCTATTTTTCCATAGGGAAAGATGGAAATAACATCTCCTGCTATATTTCTTTTAGTGGGGAGCCATTTTTTTTCAAGAGCTTTTTCCTTTCTTTTTTCTGTTTCTTTCTCTTTTTTTAAATTCTCATGTTCCAGGTTAAACTCAGTCTTGTGCATTCTCGTCAAAGGCTCTACTACTGAGCAGCATCCTCAGCCCCTCATGTAGATGTGTTTTTATTCACAAGTTCTTGCTGAGAATTCTGCTGGCAGTCACTTGTGTGTTCAGCTCTGGGTTATAACCTGAGTCTTGGTCTTGGTGAGAGCATAGACCCTGGTGTTTGTCAGCCTGGTGTTGTACCCTGACCCTACCACTTATACACACCATCACTTTCCCTTATCATTACTGTGAAACCTAAATGAAGTCACATATAGGAAAGACTGAGCATTGTGTGTGAGGCTGGAGATCCCGTAAATGATAACCATTGTCCTGATTTAGTTTTGTTCTCAATGTGCATTTTAATCTCATCCTTAGATGTTTGTCTAAGAGTTTAACGATGAATGTCAAGACCAGATTACTGGGAACACAAGAGCTTTAAACCTGTTGTGTCAGCCAGTTGGAAACAGATGAGCTCTGACCTATACTGCAATAACTGGGTGTGCGGAGACTTGCAAAGAGAAACAAGTCTGAGCAAGTGTAGTTACTGAGAAATACAGGCAACAGAAGTGATCTTGAGAAGCCTGGGAGCAAAACCCCAGACTTAGCACAGTCAGCAGACAAAATCCAGAGTGCGAGGTCCCCAGACACGAATGGTTCTTCACTGAGTTTCTCAAACCCAGAAACAGCAAAAAGGGCATGTGTCCATGTGTATGTGTGCGTGTGTGTGTGTGTGTGTGTGTGTGTGTGTGCGTGTGAGTGTAAAGAATATAGGCTTCAGCGGGGCGGTAGTGGCACACGCCTTTAATCCCAGCACTCGGGAGTCAGAGGCAGGCGGATCTCTGTGAGTTCGAGACCAGCCTGGTCTACAAGAGCTAGTTCCAGGACAGGCTCCAAAGCCACAGAGAAACCCTGTCTCGAAAAACCAAAAAAAAAAAAAAAAAAAAAATTCATGGTCTCTGGGTGGTGGCACACGCCTTTAATCCCAGCACTCGGGAGTCAGAGGCAGGCGGATCTCTGTGAGTTCGAGACCAGCCTGGTCTACAAGAGCTAGTTCCAGGACAGGCTCCAAAGCTACAGAGAAACCCTGTCTCGAAAAACCAAAAAAAAAAAAAAAAAAAAAAAAAACTGGCAGGAATCTAAGCAATGACCTGGATTCTATTTGAGGAGAGACTAGAATAACAAAATGGGGTCCCCAGCTAGAAACTGGGGGGTGGAAGTGCATTTGGGAGCTAACAGTTCACAGAATTTTTCTAGACTTCACAGTGAAAATGGCTGCTGGATGTGATAAGCATCAAATCTGACTTTGTGTTTTCTGTCAGCTGCACAGGATGGCCTCATAGAATTCTCCTAAGACTGAATGCTGACACTGACCTCATGAATGGCTTGCTGGACAGCAGTGTGGTTAAGTCTAAGGTCTGCCTATCCTAAAGTTATAAAAAGCAGTCTTGGCGTTATTCTTAGTATTTGGTATAGCAATCTTATCTGAACGTTGATGGCAGAGGATTAAAATCCAAATAGAGGTACACGTACAGTTAAATCTGATTGAAAAGCTCACCCCAGATGCGTCACCACCAGGCCTGTTTTATCTTCCCCATCAACTCCGAAACATTTTCTAACGAGCACTCTTCTCCAAACTGAAGTCACTCCTCGCCAGAGCCAGCCACACACCCACTCCCTGGTCTGAGCGCTCCCATCTCTCGGCCATAAACTTCCGGTTTATTTATTGGCCACTAGACATCGCCTCAGTGCCTCCGTGTGAAAATGTAAGCTTTCTCTCTGGAAGCCAAGGCTCTGCCTTTCTTCTTTAAGGATGCTACTGCTGCTGGTGCACAGAGTAGCCACCAGGAAACATAGACAAATGAGCAAAAACGGTTTTGAATAAATGGATCAGTGAGCGAGTGAACAAATTATTGAACTAGGCTTGGGCTCGCATTTTCCTGCTCTCTCAGCAAATTGGTTTCAGCAGCACATCCTCTTCCATCTTCAGTTGCTGTCATTGATTTACAAGACATTTTTGTGTCTGATAGTAAATCTAACTGGTTCCATAATTTTATTTTTCTTATGCATCGCTGTTTTCCTAAAATAAGTGATGTCAGTTCTGAGAATTCCTATCAGTGCTTTCTCTCTCTCCCCTGAAAGGTAGTTATATATTATTAAACTGGACTTACTTTCTTAAAAATAAGCTGCTTGATACATTATGTCTATAGCAAAGGGTGACATTCCAGGATCCAGACCTTTGAGTCAAGCAGTGTAATGTGACTGATGGAACTTCGGGAGGTGGTAAATAAAATGGACACGGGCTTTCTGGTTCGCTGCTCTTGTCTATTACAGTTCTCTGACTGCTTCTCTTTTTGTAGTGTGTGTGTGTGTGTGTGTGTGTGTGTGTTTGTGGGGTGTGCAGTGTGCTTGGCACAGCAGGTGTGCAGTAGCCAGAGGACACATTTTGGGGGTTGGCTCTCTCCTTCCACCGTAAGCTCCATGGCTAGAATTTGGGTTACCAGGCTGACATGGGAAGAGCACCTACCCACGTACCCATCTCGCTTGTTTCTAATCTCCTTTTCTTTCTTTCTTTTCCGTTCTCCCACTTTCATCACGAACATGACTGTCCTTTCCTTCCTGGGTAAGAGTGCCCCCTCTTGTCGCAAAGGCACACTTCATTTGTGACTGGTTGGGCTTCTCTGGTTCTTAGGGCACACGCACCTGCCAGGAAGCAGCGTGCAATTCCCTCATTCAGAAAAGATATATTAAACATTTGCTGAGTGACAAACAAGGCCAAAGACAAACCAAACACCCCCAACAGCAAAACCAACAGCCAGAATCATTCCCGTGCTTATGCATATACAGCTTATCTTTTCATTGTTTTGTTATTGTTGCCGAAGTTTGATTCTTTGGCTATGGTCTAACCTTCTGCCTTGGCTGACCTATGCCTTTGCCCTCCCATTTTTCCATTATGCTTACTGTTCCAGGGCCTGCCACTCCCTCTGTGAATCTGTGTTATTTGTTGATTGATAACCACCTTGTTCCTCATCACGAATCTAAGTGATCCTTGGTCTTACACCCACCTCTTTCCCACCAGGCTTCATTTAGCATCTCTCTGTGCATTAACTCTTTGCTGAGAATCATGAGAAATGGCCCTTATTACTTCGGAATATAACCCTTTTGAACATTTGAATACATTACCGAAAGCTACCCTCTTTTTGAATACATTACAGAAAGCTACCCACTTTTCTAGGCTTGCACTGTGCAAAGTGGTAATCATTAACCTCTGTGGCTGTTGAACACTGGAAATGTTATTGATTGGAACTGAGATGCATTGAAAGTGTGAAATACACCAGGGGCTGGGAAGGCTTTGCTCAATAAACCAACTGCTTGGAAAACAACTGTTTGGAGAGCATGTTGGAAAGAAAACATTGTATATCTATTTCTGTCTCTCTACCTTTGTTAAGTAAGATGCATTACTGAAATCCAACCACCTTTCTGAATGTGGTTACACATGAGTTTAAAGAACTTACATGGCTCGGCCAATATTTCTGATGGCCAGCTTGGGCCGTCGTAATCATCCTGTATCAGTTCTACCCATAATTGTCAAAGGGCAACTAAAGCGTACAGTGGGCTATTCTGTAAAACCGACAAGTATTGTCCACTTTTAGTGCAAGAATTTATTCTTAGAATTGAGTCTTGACTGAATGGTGTCCACTGAGAATGGTATGCAACACCGTAAGGTCACCAAGTCTTGAAGCTGTCTTACAAAAGCAGATTGTCCCCGTCAGACCCAGCTTTGTATTTGTCATGGCAGCAATTGTTTCCAGGGTCAGCCACTTCCAGGCAGTTAATAACCAGTTTGACTAAAGGTTCATCAGTGTCCTAACCACCCATTAAATCCTAAGGAACCCCTTACCCCGAGGTCAATACTGCTTAGCTCAGTCCTACATAATGACCAAGAAGAAGAATGCTTTCCTTCTCATTGTCAGTAGTATTGATTGACAGGTCTTTGGGTGGTCCTGGTCATTTCTGTGTGCCCTCCTTTGTTTTCCACTGCCCAGGGAGTGACATCATCTTTCCTTTCATAATATGAAATTATTGCAAGACTGAGTGTTGAGTACAAGGAAGTCTACTGTCTGACACCAAACCTCACCTCTTTGTTATTATTGTAGAGTGATTCACAGAAGAAAGAAAATTCAGAGGAGGAAGGACGCTCATGCCATGAACCCTACAAGTCACCAGCCTGATAAACTACCATCTTTACTACCATTCACAATGTGCCCATTAGACTCCAACAGAAGAGGAGCTATGACTAATTCTTCCCTTCACCACCAAAAATAAATCACAGCAGAGAGCAGGAATGAGACACAGACTTTCCAGCATGAAGAGCTGACTTGGGGAGTGAGACATAGGAAACATGTGGAAAAGGAGCCAGGCATCCCTGAGCACAGAATTGCTGAACAAGGGCTCCAGATTTGATTGCCATTAAAGCCAGTGTTAGAAGTAGGTACTAGCGCATAAAGACTATGTTGGTGTAAGTGACACCTTGGTATGCATTAAAAGATAACGTGGTCTTTGTCAAATCTCACTCATGAATCCATTCCACAAGCTTCTGTCATTCACAGACAAATGACAAAGTGTTCATGCTTAGTGATCATCCCATACCTTCCCCAAATCCACCTAAAATCCATAACAGCCTGTGTTCGCATATCTTGCTTGTATCTGATTCACTGAAGATCAGTCTCAAGGTCCAAGGTAAGCAAGCATTGCTCATGCCATGAGAACAGTGAAAGAACCTGGGAGCAGGGGCAAGACTAAACTCCAGTGCCTCATCTCAGAGTTAAGATTCCTAGCCTGCCCAATGGAAGTATTTTTATGTGTTGTAGGATTAAACATACGAAAGACCTACATATTAGTGATAGAGAGATATTATCAGTGATTGAGACTATAGGGCACTAACTTGGAAGAAACACTGGATACCTGTGGTTAGAATCAGTGTGTTTATGAGCTCAGCACAGTGACTTACAATTAGGAAGCATTAAATTACCGGATTAAACAAACACACTGTGTTTTTCTAACTGACATATTAAAAGTAATAGATAATTTATCATGCTAGTTCCAATCTGGAGAGTTTATTGCCAGCATGATGAGTATTTAATGAGGGCAAGCATTAATGCTTAGCTCATGTTTCATCTCCACAATAAACAGCCCATCCCTCAGAACAGATGCCCGCCCTTTCGACAAGCTGGACAAAACAGAGCTGAGTAGTCAGAGTCCTTGACAGCTACATCCTGGTTCTATCACTTAGCTGTCACATGACCCAAGGCAAACTGAGAAATGTCTTTGCACCTCTGATTCCTCAACTAGATAACAGAATCGCAGTCTTGAAGTTACACTTGCACACTTGTGTCTGTAACACCTTCATTTAAAATGCTAAAGATGGAAGCAAATTATTGATGGATGAATAGAAGCATGAAATGAATCATGGCATACAAGTATCCTGCTACAAAAGGTTAAAACAAATTCTGATGCATGTTACAGTACAGATGGACCTTGAAGATAGAACGCTAAGTAAAATAAACCAGACACTAAGGCTGAAAGCTGCGTATGAAGTACCTAGAACAAAGAAGTTCATAAAGACAAAAGTAAAGAGTAACCATCAATCTCACAGGAAGAAACAACATGGATTAATACAGTAATACAATTAATCAATTATAGTGTGTTAATAGATGCAGAGTTTGTTAGTGTAAGATGAAAGGGGTTCTGACTGAACAATGGCATTAATGATGGGTAGTCACTGTGACAATATTTTATGTTATTTAGCCCAAGACAGGATAAGGAAGTATAAGTCAAAGAAATTTTGTTGAAAACAAAAATAAAAGCAAAACACCAAAACCCAGAATTTCTTTGAAGTTAAAACTATTGGCCCCGTGCTAGGGCTAAAAACAGATCCGGAGTTTCCAAAACTTGAAATGAAACAATAGTTAATTCCTTAACTACTCTGAGCAAGAGGCAGCAGGAAGTTACAAAAAGGAGGAGCCACAGGGAGGTGGGACCTGTCTCAAAAGAAAGCCAGGGGACAATTATAGCTTGTTTCCATCATGGAGGAAGGTTGGTGAGCCTGTTTGTAGCCATATGGGAGTCTAGTCCTTGAAATCCAGCTGTGACATTCACCCAGACAGTGATTGTCCCCACTCTAAATGCCTTTCACAGGTCTTCCGTCGCTTGAATGTGCCTTTGCCCTGAAGCCAACAAGCTTAATGAGTTGGTTCTTCTTAATAAAATATGGTGCCACCAGGGATAAATTAAAGACTAATATTCCCTAAACCACTGAACTGGTTCAGTACCTGTCAGGCTTCTAAGGACCATCACATTCCTGGACATGTCCAAGCCTTACGCAGTTGGGGCTACTTAAGGTCAGGCATCACCTGAGTTTGAGCCTAGCCACGGTCGGTTTGCTCCTTCTGCTCCCTGACGCTGTCCCTACAAATCTGGCCCCATGTCCTCCTCCTGATCTCAAATATTCCAGTTTTTAATTAGTTCCAGGCCAGTCAATGTGACTGCTCCCATCTGCACAATGCATTTGTGCCAATTCAAAGTCTGAAGTCGACAAACTAACGGAGCCAGCTGAAGACCTGCTGAAGGAGGCGAAGGAGCCAGTGTTGCTGGAAAATCAGCCTGAAGTACCTGCCAGCACCAGGGCCCCTTCCAAGCCAGGAGGAACCAATGGGGCTGTTATGAAAGACCTGTTGAATTCCGTATTCTTCCCCAGCTTCCCTCCCAAATCCTGGTGCTAGTGGAGGCAAAGTGCCCCTGTCTGGGGTGCTGTCCCTCCATCACTAACATCATTGGCTCAGAACATGTGGGCAAGTGTTGGGGCCAAAATTGAACTGGGGCCAACAGTGGAGAAAAATAATTAATGCAGGTAGAGTTCTTTCTCAATAGGCAGCCTTGTTTGTCACTGAACCGGGCTCGTTTGCCAAGCCCCATTGAAATTATGTCCCAGTTTGGCCTCTTGCTTCTGCATTTGATGGCCATAGGGAGTTTTGCACTCAAAATTATCCCTTAGTAATATTCCTTTCCAGCTGTTAACCATAAAGAGAAAAAACAAAATGGAGCCTTATTAGACTTGTGAAATGAACCAAATTTTCTAACTTTAAGTTTTAATATAGAACATACATTAGATAAATAAATTCAGGAAATATAATTTATATTATAATGTATATATACATGCATACATACACACACCTATCCAGCACATATATAAAATACTGAGTGACTGGTATAAATTAGGCTAAATGAGAAATTTGAAGAAACCACTTTTTAGCAATGTGCAAGATAAAGATATATAAACCAAGCCTCCTATCTGATGAAGCTTCTGTTGCTGTGATATTATATAGAGCCCACTAATTTTCATTAAAAGAATATGGAGTGACATGTGTACAACACGAACACCCTTCAGTGGTTATCACTAGCTAGCTGGGTGGAAGGTCCCTTCTTTTTGAAGCTTGTAGGTTGTCTTCATATGCTCTGTGGGTAAACAACTTTCTGATGGTTTTTGTAGGGCCGTTCTCACCTCCCAGGGCAAACTGCGTTTCTACCCCGCAGCTGCACCATCCTACACCGTGGGGCCCTTTCTGAGCTCCAACTGGTTGGCTCGCCCTCCTCTCCTCATTTGGGAATGGTCCACTCTCCCAGCCTGGCATGCTTGTAGGGAAGAGGGAAAAGCACAGTCATTCTACTGGGCTGAATAAAACAGGCAGTCAGAAGACACTCGCTGCTAATCCTTCTTGGAGGAGGAAAAAAAAGAAACAAAAGCTCCTTGTGCCCCAGTAAGTTCGGGGGCCAGGATCTAAGGCCCAAATCAGTCAGCTATTCTCCAAATCTCTCTTGGGGTCTTCGGTACTGGCTTAAATTGTTCCTGAACCTTTCCCAGGCCTGATTCTCAGAAGCAACACACTGTCTTACACACTTAAGAATTGGTACAGCCACTCCTTTCCCTCAGCGTGCCATAGGCTTATTTCTTGGTGTTAAACTTCAGATGCTATCCCCTCTCTTGACCGATCCCTACAGGTCCTCCTTGCAGCTGAAGAGTCTCAACCTGAAGCAGGATGTGTTTATCGTGGAGAATCAGGTAGGAAGGCAGAAATCTTCTGCTGGGATTAGCCTGTCCTGAGGAGGAAAAGGGAGAAAAAAGAAAATCGGAAAGGGGGCGATTTCCTTCACCTTGCCTGAATTATCCAGGCTTAACTATGACCAGTGGGGCTGACCAGGCCTGTCAGCTAAAACTAAACACATTTCACAAGGGCAGCCAGCCAAAACCATAAATTCTGCCAAAAATTAAACATTGCTGAAGGTCTGCCTAGTTTCAACACGTCTTTGCCAGCGCTGAAGTACACATGGCTTGGAGGATGAGATACTGTGGGATCACAGTGGAAGCGGTCCCCAGGAAGGGAGGGTCATTAAACCCGAGAGATCCCTACATTTAGGGGAGGGTCCTGGCTTCATCCTTTATCTCCTCTGAGGTAGCAACGTTAGGCTGTGAGAGAACGTACCAACTTTAGCTTGTAATATGCGTACAAGCACATCTGAATACCCGTGGAGGGAAGTTTTCCGAGACCCCAGACACAGTGAGGGCTAAGAGACATTCCAGGAAGATGGCCGAGATTTCAAGTGAGGGCAGAGGATCTGGCTTTCACGTTTGGACTAAGAAAAGATAAACAGTTGCTTTGTTTCACTGTCTATTTTAAAATTAGGTGAGGCCTAACAATATCTCATAAGGACACCATATTTGTGGATTATACATCCCAGGTCTGGCAAGACACAGTGACATTTGGGAGCCATGTGGATGTACCCAGTGACTGAGGAATGTGTGATCCATAAATAAAGGGGTGTCCATCATCTAAGAATAAATACATGTGCATATTTTACTGCTCTTATTTAACAAATACTTTTGAGGGATTTCTATGTACCAGTTCTGAGACTAAAGCACTTAATCATCCTCTCCATGTTCTGAAATCTTCTTGGGAAATTCAGATGAGAAAGTAGGTAGCTGCAACAGGGGTGAGTGCTATCGCATGACAAGCCTAAGACCATATTGGGGTTAGTGGAGGTGTCTTACTCCATTTAGGGGGCATCTTAGAGGTGTAAGAATTGTCTCAAAGAATCTAGGAGGTTATGAGAGTCAATTTAATGGAAGAAAAGGAAATGAAGACTTCTGGGCTTAGAAGAGCACCAAAAACTACATGTGTGTGTGCGCGCGCGTGCACACACACACACACACACACACACACACACACACACACACACCACACCACACCACACTTGTTGGCAAGCTTGTTAAATAAGAAGACACTTGAGCAGCACATGGATGGAGTCAGGGACACAGTAAGTGCTAAGACTTTAGAGGACATTTTCAGGAGAAAGGCCCTGATAATGGTATATGATGGGTACTAAGAACAAGGAGAAAGGCAGTGTGGTCAAAGCCCCATGGCCATGCCTGTCATCCACAGACTATTCTGATTTCTCATTCCCATGAGGCGTGTTCTGAAGAACAGCCTAAGATTTTTCCACCACTGTCCTCGGTAGAGCAGTAACCCATGTGAGCTGGATCCCTTAGGTTTTCTTCCTCAGACCACTGAGATCCCAAATCCTCTAAGAGTCTTTGATGAGGAGTTGCTACACAAGTTATTTAATTCCTCCATAGGAGAGTGCCTACCATCTGAATTACCAGCCTCAGTTTACAGTTGTGCTCAGAGAAGGAAACTTCCCTCCTGCGACTTCTTCCTCACCTGTTTGAACCAAGTGAGCCTGGAGAAGTCTGTTTGGCTCCCCACCCATCTGAAGAGACACTACAGACAGTGTTCCCAGGAAAAGGGCGATGTGATCTCACAGCCGGAAGTCAGCATTTGAATACGCTGCAGTCTCAGTGACCCCAGGCCATGCTCTCCACTTCCTTCACTTGAACTGCTTTCTGGTCAGCTCTTCACCTGGACAGCCTAGACGGAGCTGGTCTTGAAATTGTGTAAACGATGGCACTTTAATTTGGTGATCCAGATGGATCTGGATCATAAACCATTACGTGAAAGTTTGTGAGTTCTGGGTAGGGATGGTTACCAGCTTCTATCAATGAACCTTCCCTCTCACGCTTCTTTATGAAAATGTTGCAGGTGCTCAAGAGGAGTCAGGGAGACTACCAGAGGATGGAGACCAGAGACTGTGATGTCTCACTCTAAGGACGTGGCAGAGTGCTCTGGCTGGGTGTGTTCTCACTCTGTGGACATTTTCCCTAAAACCTGTCCAGGCGAAGTGGCAGTGGTCTAGCTGAGAGGCCCCTATTCATGTTCTCATAACTAGAATGCCTCAATGCAATAAGTCTTTAAAAAGTTGTTATGTACAGATATGAACTTATCTCTGCTTTTTATTGGTTATAAACCTTCTTAAAAACCTGGCAAATAAAAATATCACAAGCATCTTTCAAAATGTCAAATTTATTGAGTTTCTGAATTTTTGTAGGGTGCATTTATCTCAACATGACTAAAAGCAAAAGATGTTATAAAGAAGTTTTTATTATTGTCTATTAATTGTAAATATAAATGGGTTTTGTTGTGACATTTCCATACAGATAGAGAATGCATCTTGATCAGAGCCACGCCACCTCTTTCACTTATTCTCTATTCTTCTCTGGTACCCTGGTACCCTTTCTCTTCCTTTATTATTCTATGGGTGGTTTATGTAACCATTCTCACCCAGCCACTAAGTTTTGTGAACTCTTTCCATTTCCTGTACCCCACTGTGTCTCCACGTGTACACACGAGCTTCTTCACAAAATGGCTGTCTCAGAGCCACTGTCCTTTGAAACATGGAGTTTGGCTTTCTTTAGAACCTAAGAGCCAAAGGTATCGGGGCTTCTCTGCAAATAAGCTGACACCTACAAGCCCCCAAAGTGATTCTTACACTTTCCTGTAGTTAAAGATGTCAGGAGGCCGGATCCAATGCAAGGTGACGAGAAACCATCCTCATTGCTTGAGAGAGTCACAGCAAGTTCAAAAGTGTGCACATCATAGGCAATGTTCTTTGTAAATCGTGTTTTTCTGAAACTGCTCTACTACAGCGATGTGTCTTTCAACTCATAAAGTTGTCCCCTCCGCCACCATGATCATTCTGTTCCTTTTCGTCATTGGAGTAGCCACTGTGCCCATATGGTTATTTAAATTTAACTTGCTTAAAGTTAAGTGGGATTAAAACCTAAGTCACGCATAGTTCAAAGGCTCACCAACGACTTGTGACTGGCTTCTGGATGGCTACGGGAAACATTTCCATTGTCTCAGACACTCTGCTACACCGTGAGGAGCCAGGGGATTCTCGCAGAACTGTCCTGGGATTGAGCCCTTGCTCTTTGTCCCCCATCTTTGCCTTCCTTTAGCTTTAGTGGAGTATAAAGTATGCTCCTGAGCAGTGTGTCACCGTTTTACACGTGTTTGTCTGAATATGTTTGCTGTGTAAATTTGCTCTGTCATAAGCTTCTCACTCAACAAAGCATATCTCTTCTATCTTCTTATTAGAATGTATTCTTGTCTGCAGGAATGCCAGAAGCAAATAAAGACACAGTTTGATTCAGCAGATAGATTTTCACCACCAATTCCACTTTCGTCCCTGAAGGTCTCCAAATTATCTTCTGTCTCAATGCTCCAATTTTCTCTGCTGATGGCCACCTTCACCTGATTTTGGTGTTTCCGGGCTTAGAACTTCTCTGGTTAAACATTTCCAAACGTCACGAAGGTATCGGAGGGTAACCACCTGACTCCACACGCTGTAGAGGGAAACCCTGCAGCTGTGCCTATGCATGTGCCCCTCACTTGTCTTGTATCAGGCCAATCCCATGCCTTTCAGAGGCCTCTGCCACTTCGAATCCAGAACTACCTGTTCTCACCCCCATGTTTCTGTGACATCAGTGGTGTGCTACAAATTGGCATTGTTCTTTGCATACAAGGAGGTTAGGTTCTCTTCTCTTTACTCAATTACCTGCTAGGGAGCCATGACCTGCCTGTAATGTCTAATGGGTCTTGCATAGAGAACACAGCTGGTCTAGGTTTTCTGTGTTTTGTCATCTCATCTTACACTTCCGTCTTGACATCCATGGGAGACTTGGTCCCCAATATGTCAGTCGGTTAAAATAGGACAAATCTAAAAATTATATCCTGCAATGGTTCTCAACCTTTGTTTGCTATGACCCTTTAATACAGTTCCTCACACTGTGGTGATGCCCAATTATAAAATTATTTTCGTTGCTACTTCATACTGTAATTTTGCTACTTTTATGAATTGTAACATAAATATCTGTGTGTTTTGATGGTCTTTGGGGGTTGCAGCCCACTGAATTTAGGATATGGATTAAGAAGAAAAGACTGCAAGATAGATACTATAGATCTGTCTTCAGGTGGTGAAATTTTTGGTTATGTCTCTTGCACAAGGAGATCAGGCTAAGCTGCAAAATAAATAGGTACATACATAAATATGTGAAAGCGCCTATGGCAGTATGGTAGTTCTTTTTCTATGTAGCAAACTTTCTTTTGAGCCACCAATCAGCTCCCAAATCATGACATGGAGACTTATTTTTAGTTATGAATGCTCAGCCTTATCTTATGCTCATTTCTGGTTAGAAATTTTAAGCTTAATATAACCTGTTACTCTTCATCTATGATTTGCCTTGGGGGTTTTTACTTTTCCTTCCTTCTACATGTCTTACTTTTCCTGCTCCTTCCTTGTCTGTATGGCTGGCCCCAGGAATCTCCCTTTCTTTCTCCCTCTTTCTCTCTTCTTCCTAGAGCCAAGATTCCTCCTTCTGCTTACTCTCTCTGCCTGCCAGCCCCACCTATCCCTCTACTGCATAACTATTGGCCATTCAGCTTTCTATTAGACCAATCAGGTGCCTTAGGCAGGCAAAGCAACACATCTTTACATAGTTAAACAAATGCAGCATAACCAAATGTAACACACCATTAAACAGCTAAAGTAATATTTCACAATTCTATATACTAAGAAAAAATAATTGGGTAAATATTTGCCACAGGTGAGATTGAAGAGAGCATCTACCAAAATGCTCAGCACAAGTAAAACACAACTACATTAGCCACAGGGAGACATCAAACACCCATTTCAGAAAAGGAGCTAAGGGGCTCCACACCCGAAAGAGTCTCCTGAATATCAGTCTTAGGCACACACACTGATCCTAGTTTACAAAACTGTTCAGTAAAGCAGAAATGGTGAGATGAAGACAAAGACAAATTCCTTTAAAATATAATATAAAGGTTGATTTTTTGCAAATGTATTAAAATGTCAATCTATCAATTCAGCAAAATATTTTTAAAAGTAACCAAAATTCAACCATGTTATTTCTTAAAATCTGCATCATCTGAAAGATTCACCTCTCAGTAACACATCAGAATGGGATCCCAAATGTGAATAAACATATGAACCAATTCACATCTGTTTTTGTTTTTGGAAAAGCACATTTTAAAATACAAAAAGAGGATTAGTCTTACATGATAAAATATACATTATGTGGAATGTAAATAAATGCAAAACACAGATTCTCTGCAAAGAAGAGCTTGGGTAATAGCACATGAAGTATGCTAAAGGACAGGTTAACAGGAACCCATGCCTCTTATTTGCTGAGCTTCTGGGAGGCTTTTATATGGTAATGTACACAGGGATTTCTAAGATGCTGTTTGCTCTGATTTAACATTAATCCTCAGCCCTCCTCACCAAGATGTTTTGAACCCATTTATCTCATAAAGGACGTTCACTGTTAACACAACATGAATTGCCTTTGTTCTGGAAAATTCAGCCACTATCATGTGACCGTAGCACTCTGGAGGTTGTGAATGCTGTAAAAGACAATAATGATTTATTGGTTGTTATAAATGACTTACTTGTTCTTTTGCTAGAGAGAGAAAAAAAAATGAACCAAGAACCGTATGCATTAGAGAAGCAACCACTTTTCATAATGGTAAGAACAACAAAATGATACCCTAGCAGGAACTGAGTCTACACGAAGGACAGATGAGACCTCAAGACCTCAGCTCATAGTGCTGTCACTACAAATGACTGGTACATAGATGTTAATGTTTCAGAACTAATTTTAGGTTAAATAAAATGAAAACTTCAATGCTCTTTGTAAAGATGGAAGGGGAAAATTTGGTAATATCACTCTCAAATACTTCTGGAAGAATAAAAACCAGAGATGGGCTGGTAGGACTAGTTAGTCAGTAAAGGTGCCTGCCACCAAACCAGAGAAGAAGCTGAACTTGATCCATTGAGCCCATGGTAGAGAGAAAGAATTCGTGCCAGCAAGCTGTTCTCTGCCCTCTACGTTCACACTGTCCCATGGGTCTAGCCCAACACTCACACACACAGACATAAACTACAATAAACTAAAAAGTAATAATGGTTTTTTAAAAACTCAGAGGATAGATACTTCCCAAGCGTCACAAGAAGGCTAAGAAAAATGCATTTGCTACTCAGACACAATGACACCGTACAAAACCACAGGAGTTGTTAAAGGAGAAACAACACAGTAACGGAACGTTATTAGCAAATGATAGCTAGTAAAAGATCAACCAGGAAGCAACATGAAACTGAACTTGGGCCCTTTCAAGGTATGGATTTATGTGCATGCCTTTAGCATCCCATGCATCCTACTATCGTGAATAAGTCTGTGGGTGAAGAACAGCCCTTGCTCTTCCTCACAATGTAAAGTAAAATTTAGTAGTGACCCTCAACAGTCACTTGTAAAACATGGAGGTGAATAAAGAATAAAAGAAATGGCAAGTGGGAGGGGTGCCTGAGGGCGGGGGTATCTCAAAGCAGCAAAATATGGGGAGAGGAAAGGGCTGATGGACTTGAAGACTGTAGCGGGAAACCCACACCTGCTGTCTTCTTAAGTCTCAGGAATGGACAGTGCAAGAGGTGTTCATTAAAATCATAGATGAAGTTGTGAGCAAACCCATGACTGTCAGAAATGGAATACAAACAGTGACTATACCCATGAAAGCCCAACCTCACAATTTAGGAACAAATTTAGACATAGTGATATGCCATATTCATGAAGAAATTAAAGATTAAACATGCCTAATCCACGAGGCAACAGCAACTCTGTGTCTAAGCTCTTGAAGAGAGTATAAGTTGGAATGACTTTTCCAGAAAGTTGTTTAGACATGCGTATCAGGAATTTCCACAAAATTTATAATTTTCAACCTGGTAGTTTTCATTATAAGAAGAGCTAACTGAAGAGATGCCTCAACAGAATTGTGTGCATGCTACTCTAAAAGGAGCTGAGTTTGGTCCCTAACATCCGTGTCAGGCAGCTCCCAAGTACATGTAACTCCAGTTGCAAAAGATCCAGAGCCCTCTTCTAGCCTCCATGGCTACCAGTATATGCACACACACACACACACACACACACACACACACACACACAAAGACACTCACAGACAAGCATGTGCATACAGACATGCTTGTACACACATACACACATAATACAGTTAATTAAAAATGAAATGAATTTTTAAAAGAAGAGCCATCAAAAACATAGTTAAAAATTGTTTGAAAATATGTCTCAAATTTTTACTTATTAAAAATATTAAAAATTCTTATTAGTAAAGTCAAAGGATACAAGATCCAAGATGGAGAACGATTACATATTCACTTTAGATTTAGACCATTAAATACAATGTCAGGTTTAAAATTCATATTTGATTAATTTACTTTTATTCATGTGTGTCTGCATGTACACATCTGTGTGTGTGTGTATGCATGTGCATGTACCACATATGTGTGGGTGCCTACACAGGCAAGAAGAGGACATCTGATCTTGTGAACTACCTGATCTAGGCACTGGGAATTGGACTCTGACCCTCTAGAAAAGCAGTGGGCACCCCTAAATGCTGACCTATTTCTCCACTCCCCAGAATTCATATGTTAGAATATTTCTTAATAGTTTCTAAAATAATTATGCCACATTATTATATCAATAATCAACAAAAAGCAAACTGATAAGACAAAAGTGGATGGACATGGGGTATGTATGTAGGACAATCTGAATCGTCTCCAATGAAGGTTAGATAGAAAACACAGCCATGTGGACATGATTACCAATGCATGATTATAAACAACTCCGAAATACTCAATTTAATCTTAAACACTTAAAAAAAAAGCGCTTGAAATAAACTTGTATGCATTTTCATGTAAACACAACACATACCCTTGCAATCGTTGGATCAGTTGAATTGAATGACACATTCTCATGGGGCATCATTCTGTTCCTAGAGCAGAGCTGAAAAACCTACCCAGAGTTGTGTTTCCTTAAATGGCCCATCACTAGGGCAGATGCTAAAGAAGTGAGTATAGGTCTTTACACCCTGATTCTTAAGAATGAGATACCTCTAGAAAACACTGGAGGACAAATAAAAGCCTATAAAATTAGCTTTGTAAATTATCCTACTTAACAATACTTTTCAGAGACAATGACAAAGACACAACAGCCATGCATTCTGGTGAGCTAGAGGAGCCAATGGGGACAGACCAGATTCTAACAATGCTTCTGTCTTTCAAGATTTTATTTATTTATTTATTTATTTAGTATGTGTGTGGGCACATGAGGAATATTATCTCTCTGATGTCCTATCTACTAACTGGCTAATAAAGCTTTATGTCAAACACACAGCTCTTCATCCCTTCTTGAAGCAGTCTCTTAATTTTCTTCCACAGATAAATATCTGATTAACTGGTAGTGGTGGTTTCGGGCTGGTTGTATCTAAATGGTTTAAAGGATATTATTTGACATCAGTGTAGAAGCAAGGAAAATGTAGGGGACTCAAGCAATGGTGTCCTAGTTAGCGTCAATGTCAACTTGATATTGTCTAGAGTCACATGAGAAAGAAAATTGAATTGAGGGACTGCCCAAATCAGATTGGCCTGTGGGTATAGGTACGTCTGTGTGGGATTGTCTTGATTGTCTACTGATATAGGAAGGAGCAGCTGGGAATGTGATGCTGGTTTTTGTAAGTATGAATCTCTGAGTGACCCAGAGAGCAAACCAGTGCTCCTCCATGCTGTACTTCATAGTCTGTGAGGAAGTTCCCTCGTCAGAGGTAACACTTCAGGAAATTATGAGCAGTCCTGTCACCAAATACCTGCCTTGAGTTCTTTAATGACCTGGAGTATCAACCAAATAAACACTTTCTTCCTCTAAGTCGCTTTCAGTCAGAAATGTAACTAGAACAGAGGGTGGAACTGTGTCCTTCGTAACATAAAAAGTATTTTTGTAACACAGTTAGGGGCAGTTGAGATTCAGAACTTCTGTTCAGGTTGATGAGTATGTGCTACTGTCCTAACAATCCCAGGCCTTACTCTCCTATCTTTCTCACAGACAGAAGATGCCAAAACTTGGATCAACCATCAACATGTTTTCTGGGGCAGACATTCCTTTTCTCACCCACCTTCCATTCTGATCTGTTTTGCTGCAAAATTTCATCTGAGGAAGGCCATGTTCTTTTTGCTTTGTTTCTATAGCTATGTTTGCGTGTGTGCCCTTTCAGTGGCCATAGTTCTAGGAAGTTTGAGTGTGTCCCTCTGCTCTACATCACATTGTTTCCAGAAAGAGTTTCAGGGGTTTACAAGGTGTAACAAAATCCACGCAGTTGAAAAGTCACAATGGCGGCATTGACTCAGGGCAAAACTTCTGAGTTCGGGGAAAGTGGGTCAAAATGCCTCACTTTCTCAGTCCCGTTGGTAGAGTTGTGCGAAAGACCAAGAACGTCTGTCTCTTTCCGGAACCAGAACACAACGTATTTTATCTTCAGTAAAGGAAAGCTTGGAACATTGCCAAGTCCCAAAGCTTAGGAAGCCCAACCCTTCTGCCAGCTGCACCAGTGCTGCCGCTGTGGCTCAGCTGGGCCTGGGTCTTCCAATGGCGGAATGAAAGCTACAGATGCCGACCTCTGGAGCCATTGTGATCCCTGGAGCTCTACTGTTGAAGTACTTGGTTAAAGCTCTTGGATAGGAATCGTACATCAGCTCTGCGACCCTGATAGTTCACTGACACTCAGTGTTGTCTCTGTATTAATGTCCATGTTTTAATATTGGAAAATCTTTTCTGCATACAGAAGGGAAGGGTGCACATTTTTTTAATAAATTATTGTTGTCTAGTTCTCAACAAATTTATTCCCATATTTTCATGGTCCATTGTAAATTTAGTCCATGATGTGTAGAGTCCACACTCTAATGTCCAGAACATTCTTGCATAATAATATCTGTAGCCTAGTTTAAGTATTTATGGTTTTATACAAAAGTTTTCAATTGTTGCAAAACAAATTAGCTGTCGTTTCATCTGACTGCTCTCTGGAGTTTTCACTAGTTTTAGATTCTCCCATTGTATGAAAATACCAGGTTAACATGCACATTCAGTGTGTGAGTAAGGATGATGTATGTGTTTGTTTTTTTTTATCTTATTGAGCCTGTTTTACATTTTGTGTAGGTCACAGCGCTGATGCCTACATCAGGTTCTCGTGACTTGCCACACATGTTCCTGACTCTGGTGACTGCTATTTTTTATTTTCTAAGCTATCTCACCAATGCCGAGTCACTAGACCAAACACTTAGGTTCTGAAAGAACATTATTCTTAAATATTGCAGTTGAATGTTTCTCAAAGTAGGTGAATGTCATTTAACTAGCAACACAAATTCTCTCCAAATAGGCAGGCTGTGTCCAGAGGCTATCAGTTAGATGACAGCCCACGTGTATGCAATCAGTCAGGGATATTTCAGTGTCACCTGAAGGGCTCCCCACTCCTTGGCATGAATCAGAGAAAACAGCTTGCTATCTTAGGTTAAGCACATGACATTCCTGGTTAATTTGTGTTTCTAGGACTACAAGATACCCCACTGAAATACCTATCCGAGCATATAAGCTCCGTAAATTATCCAGCAGAAATGGCACAATGTCTCAAATTGGAGTTCTAAAATGGAAATTAATGCCTGGTGCCAGGACACACTCTTTGAGGTCAAAGTTGACAGGACGGGAGAGGCCCTGCTCCATCCAATCGACTTTCCAGCTGGGTGTAGATTCCACACAGGCAAGCCAAAGTCAGCAGAGTGAGAATCATAAACAGGAGGGCTGGAATAGTCCCCGGACCTTCGGCAACTGAAACCTGGCAGGCAGAGCCTGCAAACCAAATGGTTCCCCAAACACATCTGTACAAGTGAGAAGGCTCGACCAGAGGCAGTCAAAACCAAACTGGAGAGTGTCAATGGGAAATACTGGAAATTGCCCCTCTTGGCATGAGTTACACAACAGCAATGTGCTCAACGCCCTTCATAGGACAAGCCCTGGGCTGGACCCTACGCTGGCCTAGGATCCTGTCTAGGGAGAGGGGAACCCAATGACTTACAGGAGAAGACAAGGAAGCCAACAGTGGCCCGGGACTCTACTGTTGCCCTGGCTGCCTCTCACGTTGTGTTTGTCACCGATCTTATGAATATTGCAGGACGTACCAAAATATAATTTGTCAACCACAACCGTTCAGCATGTTTAATAATTATTAGAGGAATTAAAGAACTGCTCAAGAAACGATGAATCATGCTTCAAATGTGAACCCTATAAATAAGAAAGGACACGTAAAAGTTAAGAAATGAGTCCCCAACTCTAAGGGCACCTGTGCATACAGACCTCAGTGGTGTGCTGAGCTTTTGACTGCAGATGGCTTAATTTCTGAGCTGGCTGTGAGACACGGGCATTATCAAAAAGAAAAACACTTAAGCTTAATGATTAAATAATCTTAAAGGTAATAAATACTCAAAATTCACCCCTCTGTGTCTCTGTCTCTCCCTCTTTCTTCCCCTCTCATGTGTGTGTGTATGTGTGTGTATGTGTGTCTGTGTGTGTGTATGTGTGTGTGTATGTGTGTCTGTGTGTGTATGTGTGTGTATGTGTGTGTGTATGTGTGTCTGTGTGTGTATGTGTGTGTGTGTGTGTGTGTGTATGTGCGTACACGCACATGTTCCTTTTTTCTTCCCCATGTGGCAGTAATCATAAAGCCCCAGACTTGTCTGGAACTCACTATGTACCTGAGGATGACATTGAAGTTCTGGTCCTCCTGTCTCTATCGAGTTATGAGCGTGTGCCAGCATGTCCGCTCTTATGCTGTGCCGAAGTGTGAAGCCGGGATCTTGTGTACACTAGGGAAGCACTCTATCAAATGGGCTAGATTCTCAAGCCCGTACATTTTACTCTTATGTGTGCACTTATAACTATTTGCATCGTCTGAGCTGTGTGGCTGAAATATGATAGAATTGCGAGCTTCGCTGGCAGTCTTCCTTATCCAGCCTTATCTTCCCTGACATCAAATCAGTGGCCTAGAGCCAGCCACTGGCGGCCACCAGCCTTGGCACTTATATCATGAGAATTGTCTAATGCCAAAATCACAAACTAGGTTTATAATTTTGCTTGCTGTCTGCACTCAAGCAAGTGGGTATGGAGAAAATGTTTTTAATTCAGAGTAAATCTGAGATACATCAATCTATAGTTATTACATGGAGGATTTTATAAAATGTTAGGGGAAATATTCCTCACTATTGGAAAAATGTTATCTGATTTACCAGGGGAAATCGTAAATGGATCCCTGGGGTCTGTGTTGGTGAGTTTGCTTTCTTTTTATTCACATAAGTAAAAATAATATCTAAGAATTACACTGAGGGTAACCTGGGCTCACGCTTTCCATTTTAGATGAGCTACAGATACAAGGGCTCAGAGTAAATGAACTAGACTCTTCTGGGAGGAAAGTGGCACAACACAGGGTTTATAATGAGGACAACGTAAATTAACTATTCTTTAATATGATAAAGTTCATAAAAATTGCATCTGTACACAGGCACCTTAGTCTTTTTTAAAAAAATATATTTCCTTCCTTTATTTGTTGTGTGTCTTTAGGTGGATGTGGGAAGTCAGAAGACAACTTTCAGGATGCAATTCTCCTATTCTGTGGATCCCAAGGATTGAACTCGGACTCAGCAACAGGTGCCTCTACCCACTGAGCCAACTCACTGACTCCATATTTGTGTTTTCCCGAGAAGGATGGTCCATGAATGGGTAACAATACGTTGGCAGGGACAGAATCCATGCAATATCTTAGCACTGAACATTATGGGATGCAGTTGGGAGACTTTGGAATGAGATTGTAGATGTGGGACCTAAATCCACAGGAACTTCACCCCCCAGATGGGACAGCCCACAACTCCCATGGCCCATCAAATGCAGCATCTCATATACGCAGGGACAGCACACAGAGGTTTAGAAAAGAGGCAGCTAAGGAGAAGTCAGGAGGATACAGGGTTCTGTTTTACTTTAAGTCATTGCACCTGTTTATGATGGGCAATGGGCTCTGTCAGCAGCATGTGGAGCTTGCAAACTTGCGACTGCTGTATGTGGCTGAGGTGACAAGAGAGAGTGTCTTCCACATGTGTGCAGTCATGTTCCTTTTGTGGGAAGGCACCAGGCCCAGGCAGCACTGTGACGGACATCTAAGACATGCAAGGGACATCCGAGGGCCTGACAGGCATTCACTCTTCCGAACAGCGGTGCAGGACCTGAAAAGGACAGCATTGTGCTCCAGGCTGGGTCCTGGAATCTGACAGGGGCTTGGTTGCCACCAGCTCTGGTGGCTCCAGAAACACTTGTGCAGCAAATAAATATCCCCTTATATGGATATATATTTTTTATCTGAGTTCCATATCTGCTCTGTGTCAAATTCTGTATGGGTTTGAGTCAAAGAGGAGCTGACAGATCTATTCTTTTCCCACTTTTGGAAACTTATTATTATAAGAGCAACTTCACAAAAGTTAAAGACTGAGAGCTTTCTCTTATTTTAAAAGGTATGCATTCAAATAGCATCTTCAGTTAGTTCTGTCTCTCTCTTCGTTCAGGGACTATAATTAATAACCCAAGAAAGTCAACTCATAAAGAAAAGAACGTTGGCTGTCTTGACTCAGTTTGGGTGGGACAGTCCATGGTGAATTGGCTCCCTTGCTTTTGGTACCATGGCAAGTCAGAATATCATGGTTGCAGAACACAGTCAAGAAAACGCACCTTATGTCTAAGAAGCAATGGGGAGAACAAGACCAGGTTTCCACAATATGCTGTAAAGAAACACTACCAATGATCTAAAGACTTCTTATTGGTCACAATTTCTTAAAGACTCCACTGACTTCCAACAGTGTTATATTGCAGACTAAGTCCTAACATAGGTTAACCTGGAGCACTCTCATATATGAAGTCTAATGAAACATGGAAACTGCATCTCAGATGAGGTAATTTGGATCAAGTCCTTCATCTCCCAGCTTCTTAAAGAGCACGGAGACATTCATGTGGGGTCACGTGACTGAATGTTGCGATCGTAAAAAATTTTGCAACAGTAAAACATTTCTGACCATACAATAACCAAGAATGAGCTAAAAACAATAGGTAATGAACTGAGGAGCTACCGACAGAACTTACCCACACTGCATCAGGCAGCTTCACTGCGCTCATGGTTCTGAACTTACAGGACGCATGCTCTGTCCTGCAGACTATCCTGCCCTGCAGGGCTGGCTGTCACTGCCTCCAACACCTCAGTTCCAATTTAAGACGATTGTGCGATTTGAATCACGATGTTCCAACTGCACAAAGTTTCCTCCTCTTCCAGAGCGTAGCTGGGGACTGGGGGGACACCTGTAGTCTCCCTCTTCTTAAGGGGTGTGATGTAGGAAGACAGTTGATACTTACAGGCAGGTAGAGTTAAGAGATACATAAAGAAATGTAACTATAACCCTCAATTTAAGAAAAAAAGGTCTCTGGCACAATCTCTAGGATTTTTAGTCAAATAAGACAAATTCCTTTCTTATTTCAACTGACTTAGACAATTTTTCTCTCTTACAAGTTGAATGGCTTCTCAGCAAGTGTAACCCTGGGGCTTTGATGTGGAAACTGAACACACCCACAGACATGTCTAAGTGTCTTCCTCCTCCCAGAATGGCCCTGGTTCCTGGCTGCCTCTTGGTCACTGCTGCAGAGAAAACAAAAGCAGGGCTCTCTGCTTTACTGTTCCCAGCTCTTTCCTGCCCTCACAGATTGTCCAAATAACCATTCAATAACCCTTTGGAGTAGGCGGGACTAAGTGAAAAGGATTAGCTAGGAGTAATTTTTTACAACCCACAGAAACAGCTAAGCGGCTCAAACCCAATCCAGTCCTTAAGGTATAAACACACTGCCCAGGCATCTATTATTTGTGCTTTTACTGGCATATGTTTTCAATAAGGATGAAGCTCTGAAAACCCCTGAACTTGACAAAGAGCAGGAAAATTCTAGAATCGAGTAGGGATATTGCCTCCCACCCCCAGGCAAAAAGCACATTTTTAAGGTAACCTGGGGTCAGTGTCCATCATCAGAATTTCAATGCTTGGAACACTTTTCTGCTGAGGACATCGCCTTCAGAGAATAGAGAATTAGTCATGCAGAAACTCCCCTCTAAGCGCCTGCCGCGAATCACAACCAGATTACTAGAAACACTCATGTTCGTATTTGGGATGTTTTCCCAGTATTTGCTAATTCAGGTTAAATTGTTCAGTACCTATTTCAACGACGTAGCCGTCCTTTCACACATGAAACCCTTCATCAGCTGGCAGACAGCTGTCAAACTTGGCCATCTCAGGAAACACAGCTGGGATTGCCGGTGAAGTGGAAGAAGCTAGGATCTCAAGACAGGCTAAGGTGTCTCCCGACTGGGGTCCTCCTGTCTGATCAGGCATCCGTCTGTCCAGGCTGGCTTACTGTCTTTGGCAGCGTGGAGGCATGGCCTGCTCTATCAGCCCTGGTACAGCCTGTTCCTGTGAAAGTCACTCTTCATGGACATTCTGACCCTCACCTCTCATAAGTCAACCTTCTGTGGAACAATAACCTAGACTAGACATTTCTAGAATGTACTTCCTTGTGAAAGCAGTCCCCCAGTTCCAGAGCTAAAGGTTGCTGATAGCTGATGAATTTATAGATTCCTATGTAGCTGCTTTGCAAGCATACACACATTTGAATCTATACCTACACCTATAATCTATGCATTGTGATTTGAATATTCTAATGTGGATTTATAGTGAAATGCAATGTGTATATATGATTAGGCTATAAGTGTATATAGACATATATATAATTTGCTGTTTTTAAAAGATTTATTTATATGTGTGTGCCTATGTGTATGTATGTGCACCAGATGGAGACAGGTGCCCAAGGAGACAAGAAGTGGGTGTTGGATCCCATTGACTGAAGTTACAGCTATGTATGAGTTTCCCCTCCCTTTTGGATGCTAGGGACTGAATCCAGGTCTACAAGAACAACAAGTGCTCTAAATTAATGAGCAATCTAACCTCTCTGGACCCTAAGCTACTGTTTTACTTACCACAGGTATATTGGATTTCCTCCTAAAGAATATATGTCTACTTTCTCATGGTTGATGACTGTTATGAGGTATCCCATTACATTGGTATGTATAACTTACCTGTTATTTATATTAATATACTAAATGGATGTTCTGCATGCACCTCAGTTGTTTCTCATTGTGAATATTTTGAAGTCCTTTTTTCTTTTTTATTAATAATTTTTAACATAATCTTTTCTCATTTTACATAGCTATCCCCATTCCCACTCCCTTCCTTCCTCCTGCATCCTCCACCTTCCCTCCACCCCACCTCCCCAACCACCCCTCAGAAAAGAATAAAGCTTCCCATAGGGAGTCAACAAAGTCTAACACTTCTCTTCAAGGCAAGACTAAGGCCCTCTCCTCTATATTTAGGCTGAGCAAGGTATGCCTCCAAAGAGAATGTGTTTCTAGATTTCAGTTCAAGCACTAGGGATAAATTCTGGTCCCACTGCCAGTGGCCCCACAGACTGTCCAAGTCTCACAACTGTCCCTCACATTCAGGGGGCCTAATTTTGTCCTTTGTAGGTTTGCCCGCTATCAGTCCAGAGTCAGTGAGCTCTCACTAGCTCAGGTCAGCTGTTTCTGTGGGTATCACCATCATGGTCTTGACCCCTCTGCTCATATTATCGCTCCTCCCTTCCTTGGGCTGGTCTCAGGTAGCTCGGCACAGTGTGCTTCACTGCAGATCTCTGTATCTGCTTCCATCAGTTGCTGGATGAAGGTTCTATGATGACAATTAAGGTAGTCATCAATCTGATTACAGGGCAAGGGCAGTTCAGGTGTCCTCTTCACTGTTGATTAGAGTCTTAGCTGGGGTCATCCTTGAGGATTCCTGGGATTTTCCCTAGTGCTATGTTTCTCAATAGCCCCTTAATGGCTCCCTCAATCAAGATATCTCTCTCCTTTCTCTTCCCCAC
>JAQHUG010000073.1:5847984-5870466 GCA_028555095.1 Dicrostonyx torquatus
GCAGAGGAGAGGGTTCCTGAACTGACCTTGTCCCATGGTTACATTGTTGAATGTCTTGATCGTCACCATAGAGATTTCACATGACGGATGGGGATGGAGCCAGAGACCCACATTTGCATCAGAGCAAGGGACTGAGCTACCAGGGTCCAGTGGAAGGGCAGAGGGAGGGAGAGGATAAGCAGGAAGGTCAGGACCATGAGGGACTGGCCCACCAACTGAGATGGTGTGCTTCATCTATTGGGAGCTCATCAAATCCAACTGGACCAGGACTGAATGAGCATATGATCAAACTGGACTCTCTGAATATGGTTGCCAATGGGGCCTGACCGAGAAGTCAATGATAATGGCACAAGAACCTATCTCTTCTGCATGTATTGGCTTTTTGGGAACCTATTCTATATGGATGTACACCTTCTTGGACCGGGATGGAGTGGGGAGGGCCTTGGGCTTCCCACAGGGCAGGGTATCCTGCCCCATCTTAAGGAAGCAAGGGGACGGTGGGTGGGGTATTGGGGTGCGGGAGGTCCTGGGACAAGGGGAGTAAATGTAAATTTTTCTTTTAACAATAAAAAAAGGAAAAAAAAAACAATCCAAAAGGAAGATGCTACAGTCTATGAGCTAAGACAGACAGGAATCCTCTCAAGCCCTGCCAGTTGTGACTTGAGACTCACCAGCAACACTGTCACTGGAGCATCTCATGACAAAGTTGTCAGCAGTGACAACTCAGTATAACCTGGAAGTCTCACTAACCCTCAAAGCACACTGTGGCATAAGACTCAAAAGCCCACAAAAATTACATAAAATTGTTCCAGGTCACACAGGCAGTTAGTGTGGGGAAGGTTCCCATGGTCCTATCAGCAGCCTTCTTGGTTCTTATCACTTGGTAATTGGCCCTTGCATAGACTTCTAGATGGACGGTTCTGGCAGCATTTGGCTCAGCCAAGCAGAGATCTATAAACTATGATAAACACCCATAGAGGCCATATTTAGAACCTTACCTACTATTATACCAAAGAGCAGTTCAGTCTAGCTCTGGAAATGGTTTCAAATAAACATTTTGAAGGAAGCAAATCATCGTCCATCTTCTAAGAAGCCGGGAGGTAAACAAGATCAATGAAATTGCTTCCAAGATTGAATTAACCCGGCAGTGGAGATGCATGGAGGGTTCTTCATCTATGAATGAGACCAGGGAGGAGGATAGCCAGCCAAGGCCAAAGAGCTTCATTCTCTTTTCTAGGACAGCTTTCACTGTTGTTTGCTGGCATTGTCTACTTGTATTGGCTCAGCAGCACACAGACTCTGACAAAGAGCAGGAGCAATTAATACACATCTCACAGCTATTTACCGCTTCCTGCAGGAGTGACGGGATCTGAATCATTCCTGGCAGCTTGTGCCTTTCACAAGCAAAGAACCACTCAGTTTGGCCTAGAGCCACCAAGGGAGATTGCATTTTGAAGAAGAAAGGACAATCCGTGGTGTCCATCTTAAAAATACCCAGAAATGATGAGAGTAAGAGTTTTGAATAGAGGAAATTAACTACGAATTAAAATTTTATTGATCTCCTACATAAGCCCTCTGCCCTAACCCAGAAGCTATCTCCAGTTGATAACAAAAGAAAAATTAAGTTTTCTCAAACAGAGTCTTGCTGGACAGGCAAACCACTCTTAAGGGCAGGTTCCATGACCAGCAGTAGATGGCAAATACAAAACAATAAGGGATATTTTTTGGAGGGTTTTTTGTTTGTTTGTTTTGGTTTTGGTTTTGTTGTTTTGGTCTCACAATGCTTTGTCTGGGCTTTTTTTTCCCTTTTCTTTAGAGCTCTTTTACTTAAATAATATTGTTTCTGATTTTGTTTTTATAGGTTTTTCTGTGTGCTATAATTATAATTATGCTGACCTGCCCTGTCACCTGGGTACCCTGTTCCTTTAAGACACAAGCATCACCCACTACCAATCTCCCCATTCAGCCTCCTCTTCCTCTCTCTCTTTCCCTCTATTTCTCTTTCTCTCTTCCCCCCATATTCCCTACCTTTCTATGCCCTCCCAATACCCACTAAATAAACTCTTTGTACCCAAGCTCTCTCTGCATGGCATATTCTGTTTCCCACGGGGTCCCTCCCCTGTCTGCCAGGGTCACTCAAGCCAAAAATCTTTCAGTGTTTATGAATGAATGTGTCTTAAATTCTGCATGTGTTTCTTATGGTTTTTCTTTGGTTCTTTTTTATGTTTGTTTTATCCTATTCATATGTATTTGCTATTATTTGAACTTATTTTACTGTTATTATTATTAATTTTTAGATGCCTGCTTGTATTCTAATGAGAGATAGAAAGGAAAGATGTTGTTTTGGGTGGGTGGGGATTTGGGGAGGATTTGGGAGGAGTTGTGGAGGAGAACCAAAAGAAGAATATAATATGTGAAAATACATTTTTTCAATAAAAAATTCTAGCCAGGCGGTGGTGGCACACGCCTTTAATCCCAGCACTCGGGAGGCAGAGGCAGGCAGATCTTTGTGAGTTCGAGACCAGCCTGGTCTACAAGAGCTAGTTCCAGGACAGGCTCCAAAGCTACAGAGAAACCCTGTCTCAAAAAACAAAACAAACAAATAAAAAATTCTCGAATTTACATATAGAAAAAGAAATTTTCATTAGTCTCCATGTACCTAGTGCTTTTGAATTGGAAAAATGGATTAAACTGAAGAAAAATTCGGGAGGATAGTTTCAGCCTAGAAAAAAATAACCCCTAATTTTAGTCTCCATGACCTATTGAACCGTTCCTTGCATGGAAGTGTTTTTAGCACGCTATTTTATGCTAATTTTAAAATTATTTTTATTTATATGTGTCTATGGGTTGGATGTGGTTGCTGTGGGGGCAGGGGGTGCACGTGCATCTTTGAAGACCAGAAGATGGTATCTGCTCGCTTGGGTCCTGAAGCTGTAGTTATCTGTGTCTGTGAGATGCCCAGTGTGAATGTTAGAAACCAGCTTCCATCCTTTGGAAGAGCAGCATTCTCTACTGCTGAGTCGAGCCTTTTGTCACTCTGGTTGACAGTCCTACAAAGCAGTTCTTAGTTTTCCTTTAAGCACTCAGTCTCAGGGAACAAGCTTCCCCAGCTGTTCAGAATGGAGTTGGAATCTCAGCCAGGTCTGTTTGAATCCAAACATGAATGAAACAGCAAAGCTAAGACCCTTCACTCATTTTTACAATAAACCAAAATGACCAATAGCCCTAAGAATACATGAACAGAAGAGCCCAAGAAAGTGAGTTTGGAATGTTTGGAGATGTCTTAAGTAAAATCACTCAAAAAAATCTTCTAAAATATCTTAAGGACTTGAGGACAGTTCACGGAACTAAGATGTAGTCTGTTCTTCAAAGGGAGCTGTACGTGAAGGCAACAGAATCTTCATCATTTCTTTCTTTTTTTGCATCATTTCGTCTGTGCATGTCTCAAAATGTTCACTCCTTTTTCAGGCCAGTTCTCCCACAGGACTGCCCAATGGCTCTGTGCTCTCAATTCCAACAACCAGTCCAGAGGGATAAACATCACTTCATAGTAAAAATGTCCCAGAGGGAAATTCCGCTGGCTCTGTGTAGGGCAATCCACTCCTTCAGGCACTGGGCAGCTGAGCCAGGGTAACGAACGGCTCTTTCTTCTGTGCGGGCAGATGAGCCAGCTCTCACACTGCACAGACTTTGCTACAATAACGAATTAGTTTCCATGCTCTAATGAACAGAAGTCAAGGATCTGGGGACTTAGACTTGAACTGAGTATAATGCACGGCTTAGCCATTCTGTGGTGCGTATGAATCAGACAACTGCTCTAGGGTACAACTTGTTTCTTTGTAAAGTGACCAGTCACCAGGGTTGAATCAGTCTTGGGATGAGTCAATAAAATCTAACTCAGCACATTGCTCACCAAACGCTGCCCGGTGTCTTAAATTGCAGCACTGTCAACTGATTCCATTGAATTGATGGAGAGACTGAGGCTGAAGGACATCCATGATGTCCAAATAACTGCATACAAATTTAAAGGAGGCAGAACACTCCAGCCAAGAGTACTCTATAGCAGGAAAGGAAGCTGTTTGAGCGTGGGAAGGAAAGGGTGAGGTCTGTCTCTGGTAACTTTCCAATTGACTTGAACTATTCAATAGTGAAAACCTCTGTATGCTTCCTCTTTCTCTATCTTCCCATTTTGAATTTTAAATTGTGTCTTAGGCTAAAGGATGTTGGAGCAAAACAAAATTTCTGTGCTAAAGGGGAAAATGGAAGTTTAAAGAGAGTGTTTTATTAAAGGTTAATTTTTGTGCCCCATCATTTAAAATTTAAAGTCCTCTGAAATACACTTAGTAACATTGAACTAACAGTTCAATGAAGGAATGATAATTCAGTTTTCCAACCCTGCCCCAAGAGCTTCCGGAAACATCACTGGAAATAGTCTAACAGCCCAGATGGGGTTGTGTGGTGAATCAATACACACTTGCCACATCCTCAATAGTGGCTCCCTCAACTATTGGGTGACTTTGCTGTGTGACATATGTACCTTGGAGGAGAGCAGGATAAAGCAAAGAATCAAAGGGAAGAAAAACAGTGGAGCTTACCAGATAGTCACTTCTCCCACCCTTCTACAGTCTAACACCAACTCAGCAGGCAAGTAAATTGCATTATTTTATCTTTTAAATTATTTACTTATTTAAATTATTTGGGAATCTCCCATCATGTGTTCCAATTGCATGCACCTCCCAGTCTCCCTCTACCCCCCAACACCTTTCCTGCCCAAAGCCCATTTTTGTGCTGTTCACGTATTCCCTGGAGCACAGTCAAATTCCTAGTGGCCAGTCCTCTAAGGGAAGATAAATCTTTCTCTGCCTGCATCCATGCCAGAAGCCGCCAACTGGGGAGAGCAGTGCTATGGCCAGAGTGGGACAGGACCAACTCTTCTATGCCCACAGTCATTAATATAGCTACAGGTGGCAACACAGACCACAGACATCCATATGGGCTTCAGTGGAGTAGAGGCTACAGATATCAACATGGTCCTTGGCCGCATCAGGACCACTGACCCACTTATGAATCTCAGCAGCTTCACAGACCATGAGACTCAACATAGCCTCAGATGGTTGCACATGCCACTTGTATCAGCATGACTCCCTGAGGCAACAAAGTCTGAGGGCATCACTGAGGCATCAGGCAGTGGCACAGACTGCATATGTCCAAATGAATCTTGGGCATCATCACAGAGTGGGGCAGCAGCATGGACTACAGACACCATCACGGACTCCAGTTGCATCACTGGGTCTTGTTGGTCCTTCAAATGGTCCAATTCAGAAAGTGAAACTCTCCTCTTCTCAGGCCTCCAACAAGCTCCGAGCCAGTGGGATCCCAAGGTCAAGCTGCAGGTTCCAAGCCTAAGTGTGCATCGACTGAAGCTCCAAGCTTTTGTACAACATCCCACCAGTCCTACTGGTAATGACAGCATGTTAACTTTAGCCTTCTCCCTCATCTGTCACCACCATCCCATATACAGCTCTGTTTCTCTCCATAGCACCTTTACAGTTCTGTTTTTCTCTTTTCTTCCTAGGTATTTGTTTTTGAAAGAGGATCTCATTAGATGACCCTGGTTGGCCTGGAATTCTCTATGTAGAGGAGGTTGATCTTAAACCCACAGAGATCCACCCTATCACTGCCTCTGAAGTGCTGTAATGAAGGGTGTGCATCACCATGCTTGGTGCTAAATCATACTTTATCAGCCCTGGGAGTCAGAGGATGAAGAAAGTTAGGGATTATAACTAAATAAGGCTGTGGGGCATAGAGAGTTCTAAATACTACCAGTGCTGAAATGAAACAAGGAGGCCACTCTTTCATTCCTGGCTGCTCAGTCATGAAATAACCACTCAGAAAACAATATTATTTGCAATACTGTTTGGCCAATAGCATAAGCATATTTATGGCTAACTCATATCCTAAACTAACCCATCTCTATTATTCAATATACCACCACGTGGCTGTGGCTTACTGGGTAAAAGTTCCAGCTTCTGTCTCTGGTGGTGGCTCCTCAGACTCTGCCCGTTCTTTCTTCCAGCATTCAGCCTCGCTTTCCCTGCCTTCCTAAGTTCTGCCTTGCTATAGGTCCAAAGCAGTTTCTTTATTCATTAACCAATAAAAGCAACACATAGACAGAAGAAATGGAGGGTATTAGGGCTTTTAAGTAATTGATGACTATTATTTTGGGGTGAAGGAACAATCTAAGTGTAAGAAGATTTGTGCAAAATTAGGTTGAACAAATTTAGGGCTAACAATTAAATGAGTGCAAACTGTGGGCAGAACAGAGAACAGCAGGAAGCTTCTGGGCTGGGTGATGGTATCTTAGCCCAAAAGAGAATGTGTAGCTGTTGGAACACAGTATGGTTTCCTTTAAGACTAACTGTGGGATTTGATGGGTTGAAGTCATAATCTGTAATGTAATAGAAAGAAAGAAAATTAGGGTCATGAGATAACACAAATACAAAAGAAAATGTGGAAGCCTGCAATTTAGAGCACTTAAACAAATGTCCTGTAGAGTTTGCAGATTCAAAATGCTATTGTGCTTGCTCCGTCCCTAGTGCTGTAGTCAGGTGTGACCATCAGTGGGAGTGGTGGTCGGAAGGTGGAACGTCCCCTATAGGTTCAGATATTTGAACGCATTAGAGCAGCCCAGTTGGTGGTACTGTCCAGGGAGGTGGTCCAGCCTTTCTGGAAGAAGCATATCACTGAGAGCGGGCTTTGAGAGCTTATAGCCACTCCTCACTTAGAGTTCCCTCGCTGGTCCGTGCATGTGGTGGAAGGTATGGTCTCTCAGCTCCCTGCTCTGGCTGCCTGCTGCTCTGTCTCCCCTACCACTGTGGACTCTCCCACTGAAACTGTAAGTCAAAATAAGCTTTCTACCATACGTAAGTTGCTTTGGTTATGGCATTTCCCATAGTATCAGTGAAGTCACGCATGGAGCAGGTGTTCTGGTTCTCCAGAGCAATGGGAGGACATTTTAAAGTCTGTTGGCATTTTAAAGTGAGGCAGCCATGTGACATTGATTAAAGAGATGTGCACTGCAAATGAATACCCTTCCTCTGCCGTAGAAATTCTAGGAGTGGGTGATGCAATAAACCGTGCTCCATGTAGCAGCCAGGGTGAGCAGAGACTGTGGATGTGCCTGTGGCTGATTAGTGCAGTCAGTTCTGTAAGTTCAGGATATGAAGTTAGACTTTAAAAGCCTAGTCAAGGGTGATTCTCTGAAAGTGTTTAAGGGCATTATTATTAATTGTCCGAGTAAAGGAGATTCACAGCCCCCGCCCCGAACCCTACTAGGGTAGGCATCATCCAGTATTTTGAATGCCTGAGAACAACAAAATATGGAGGGAGGAAAAAAAAATCAAACATTTTCTTTCTCCTCGAGTTAGGATAGCCATCTTTTTTCACAATTAATATCAGACATCCTGGTTCTAACTAAGACTTTTAGAAATCAAAAATCGCTGATTCGTCCTGTCTCTTGACCTCGTATCGGAGTCTGTGGGTGAGAACTGAATTATATACCCCAGCTTCACCGGATCTCCAGCTTGTCAATGGTATATGATGGGACTTCTCAACCTCCTGAACTATGTGAGCCAAGTCCTACAATAAATCTCTGGGTGGTGGTAAGATGCCTGCCTTCACCATAAGCCTCAGGTGTTTGAATACTTGGTCTCCAGTCCATGGCTGTTTGGGAGGACTCAGAGTGGGGCCTACTTCAAGGAAGTATGTCGCTGGGCTTTGAGGTTTCAAGTCTCAAATCATCTAGAGTTAGCTCTCTGTGCCTCCTGTTTGTGGATCCAAATGTAAGCTCTCAACTGTCCGTGCTGCCATGACTTTGCTCAGCCATCATGCACTCTGAAGCTTTGGAATGATGTAAGTCTAATTAAATATATCCTTTTATAAGTTGCCTTGGTCATGGTGTTTTGTTACAATAGAAAAGGACTATGACTCTGTCATCTATATCTATCATCTAGCTATCTCCTATCAATCATCTATATATCTATTTATCTATCATCTATACATCTACCTATTCTTTATTATCTGTTGTATCTATCTATCATCTACCTATCTATCATCTTATCTATCTTTATATCTCTATCTCTCTATCATCTATCTATCCACCCATCTATCATATGGCAGACGTTTTCTGGAAAGGCTCAACACACACACACACACACATACACACACACACACACACACACACACACACACACATCCTTACCGCATGTATACACACATGCACCCAGAAGCCCTTCCTTCTATACTACCCTATACGGTAACCCAAGACAGACAAAAGCAATGATTGCACCAAATGCAATTTAGTGAGCCAATGCGTTTTAGTTACTGAACAGAATGTAGCTGATAGGTCGCTTACAAGAACAGAAACAACTCAGAATAAGCTGCGTTACTATCAAACCCGATCCAATACTGGTGATGACTCATCAAAACGTCAACCACGGAACTCTCTGCCTAGTTTGGGGGGAGCTCACCAGGCCCCAAGGATCTTTGCAGCTGTGCTGGTGTCTCCTCACCAAGCAGCTGTTTGTCGCTTCTATAAAGCTAGGGAAGGGCCTTCCAGAACCTTTCCCAGTTAATGTGACCCTTGTTTACCGCCCCAGTCTCATGTGCCTCCTCTTCCTCCTTAGGGAGAATGTTTCAGTTCGGAGCAAACTGATACTTTGTCTGTCTGTCTTACTGAGTCTGTCTCTGGGTCACATGACTAAGAATGTCTAGCATATTTCAGTATCCACCTTTTAGGGTTAGAATCTATTGAGTTTTAAAAAACATCCATGAGTTTACAGCTGACCTAGACACTATAAGATTGTCATCTTGAAACACTTAGGTTTCTAGAGGACTCCGAAGGATCTCTGGGATTTCTAAAGCAGTACATGTCTCAGGAATATTCCATGAACACGCAGTAGACTTAAAGATTACTTTTATTTTTTGGAACTGAGGAAATAATTCATGCCTTCTTGTGTTCCAGACAGGAACTCAACCACTTGTAGAGTAGGCAGAAAAAACAATAGTAGGCAGATAGATCCATTTGGCATCACTTTATAAGTTCCTTGCCGATTTCTGTCTCGTAAAATCTTTTAACCAATTGTATTAGTTACTTTTCTGCTGCTGTGATGAGCACTGTAACCAAAAACAACGTAGGGAGGAAAGTGGTTTTCGGCTTACAGGTTACAGTCCATCATCAAGGGGGGTCAGTGCAGGAGCCTAGATTCATAAACTAAAGCAGAAACCGTGGAGGAATGCTGCATACTGGCTTGCTCAGTATTAAGTATTGCACTTGCCTAGAAATGGAATCACCTATAATAATGGGCTGGGCTCTCCTATACCAATTAGCGATTGGTCCTGTAGCCATGACCAAAGGACAGTTTCCCGGAGGCAATTCCACAATCGAAATGTCCTCTTACTAGGTATATTTAGGTTTGTGTCATTGACAAAAAAAAGCTATGACACCAATTATACATTTTTATCGGATCCTTTATTAATTAATGAACTAATAAGTCTTTGATATCTATTCCCCTCCAAGAACATCAATTATACTACCTCTATTTTAGGCTTATTTGTTTTCATGTTGTGAGTATGCATGTTTGCCTGTGTGTATGTTTGTGTGCCATGTGCATACAGTGCCCTCAGATACCTGAAGGAGGAATTGGATCCCCTGGAACCGGAGCTACCAATGGTTAAGAATCACCACATGGGTGCTGGGAACTAGACTTGGGTCCTCTGTAAGAACAGAAAGTGCTCTTAACTGCTTAGTCCTTTTTTCCAAAACCCAATTATATTATCACTTACAAATCATTATTTAATAGTCTTAAAAAAACATTTTATATTTCTGACCTTATCTGGAAAAAGGCTAAAAGGGAAGGAAACGTACAAACTTTTGCAAGATTTCTGACTATCAAGAGACAGCAGAGACTGTCGTTCTCACTCCTGCACCTCTAACAAGGACGAAAAATGCAAACCTTGAAGAAGTTTCTACTTGGAACTGAAAACAATCCTCTGACCCAGGAAAGTGGTTTCAGAGAGTCTTGACATACAGCATGTGCTAAAGATCATTTTCCATATCAGTGTTTCTCTAATGTATAAATTATAACTTAGAGACTGTTTCCTGATGACTGCCCAGCAGGACCAAGCCTGAAAGAATCTCAAGAGTCCTCAGTGTGAGCAAGGCATTAGCAGACGACATCCAGTGGGAGCAGAGCAGGGTGGTGGAGAATTGTCCTCTCAGACAGGCAGCCAGCCAGTCCTCTACAGATCTTTCCTTGACCCATGGTGTCTCTCTCCATCAATGATAAGCATATGAAGGAGTTGGAAAGAATTGTTGGGGAGAAATGAGACCCAGGAAATGGCAAAAGGAAATTCAGTCCTGTAAACTTAGAAACAAGCATGTTCTTTCTAGCCAACAAGATGGGGAATAGTAGCACAATGGGATCACAAAATTCTCCCTGAAAACCCAGTATGTTTCCTCAGCCTAGCTTTATTTGAAATGAAGAATAGATTTAAAATAAAATAATAACAGTGATGATGATAATAATACTAAAATAATCTCCTATTGTGATAACTGACAAACACACAATCTGGTTTTATAAAATTGCATTTATTTATTGCCTTAGAGGAAAAATTTGGACACATTATGTCAACAAATAGAGAATGATGGTGCTGCAAAGGGGGAAAAATCAAAAAAGTGTGGGTACTTTCAGAGAAAAACAATCTTTGTTGTGTGTGTGCATGTATGTGCTTGCTCACTGTGCACATGTTAAAGAAGAGATAAGAGTTGCTTTTTGAAGAAGCAGTATCAGGAAGAGGGACTGTTACTCCTTAACATTCTCTTTTTTTCAGTTGTGCCCAGCATACTAAACTACTCTAAAGCAATTTATCACTAAATTATGGCAATGCAAGTATTCCTAGGACTTCGTCTCCTATAAGGCTGAGGTTTCTTATGATGGGACACATACAACTTTTTGTTAAACTAAAAATGGGGTTAAAATGGAGCTCCTTACTTTAAAATGAGATTCTTTTATGTATCCAATTGTAAAGATCAAATTATTAGGGTTTTAAAATATGTATGCAATGAATATGAGCATTAAAAATATGAAAATTAAAAGATACCACCAATTAGTGGTGATGCCACTGATGTCCAGTGTAGCAGCATAATTTCGGAGTGTAAATATATTTCTGGAATGTATTTTAAGAATACACCACACACATACACACTAAACACATGGTTTTTGACCTACTAATTTTCACTTAATAGAATTTGTCCTGAGGAAATAACTGTGGAAGTGCCTAAGGCTTTGTTTAACACCATTGAGATTAAAATAGAAACTAATCAAGAAGAAAAATCCTGCAGGATTACTGAGAACATGTCTTACATCTGTTTGATGAACTGAAACATTCATTTGGAGCAAAATGAATTGGATAAAGTTTAATGTTAGGAAAAAAGGCAAATGTTTATAATATATTTTAAAGGGAAAAACTAGTGCCATTATCATTGGCTTCTCAGTCAGTCCCCATTGGCAGTCACATTCAGAGAGTCTGGTTAGGTCATATGCTCATTCAGTCCTGGTCCAGCTGGATTTGATGAGCTCCCAATAGATCAAGCCCACTGTTTCTGTTGATAGGCCAGTCCCTCACAGTTCTGGACCTATCTCTTCTGCATGTATTGGCTTTTAGGGAACTTATTCTATATGGATGCACATCTTCTTAGACCAAGATGGAGGGGGGAGGGCCTTGGGCTTCCCATAGGGCCGGGTATCCTGCCCCATCGTAAGGAAGCAGGGGGAGGGCGGTGAGGTAGGGGGGAGCAGGAGGGCCGGGAACAAGGGGAGTAAATGTAAATTTTTCTTGTAATAATAATAATAATAAAAGGGAAAAACTAGAAGAAATGTGTGTGCATGTGCACGCGCACTCCCATACCACATATTTACACATTCATGTTTATTTTACTATGTAACTTTACTATGCTGAATTCCAGAGGCTGTGCATAAGGATTTTTAAGGGTTGTTTTATGTTTATTATTTCATTTTGAAAGATGTCTATAATAAATAATACAACTAGTTTCTTGATTTTTACTCTTAAGGCAGAGGATCTGGAGGAATTCCTTATAGATCTCTATGGATCTGCTTGATGTTTAATCTAATTGTCCAGCTAGCACTAGACCCAGAAAAGAACTACTGATGACTGAGACCCTGCAGGAGACTTTCCAGAGGACGCTACAGGAGGGGTGGGACTGCAACATGACCTCCAGTCTGTCTCCTGAACCCTTTAATATTTAGCTAAACTAGAAGTCTCTAAATCATTCAAACTGCAATTTTTTATTTTTTATTTTTGGTTTTTCAAGACAGGGTTTCTCTGTGGCTTTGGAGCTTATCCTGGAACTAGCTCTTGTAGACCAGGCTGGCCTCGAACTCATAGAGATATGCCTGCCTCTGCGTCCCGAGTGCTGGGATTAAAGACGTACAACACCACCACCTGGCCTTAACACAAAATTTTAAGCAAGCATATTCAACCTGTTTATTTATTGACTTAAAAATTATAAGTAGATATGATTATATGAGTATTATAAACTATCCATAATAGAAATGTGTAGAAAATTACATAAGTAAAATTATTAGAAATTATTAGAAATCTGATGCTGAACGTAGTAAAGAACTTGAACAGGCCTGAGGTCTGCAACCCCAAGGCAATGTCAGCAGCAGTGCACAATGCCTGTTTACCCAGTGTGCCATCCTGTTCCTGTGTGCAGTGTGGTCTACCAGTTGTAAAAATTGTCTTCCTTATCAATGACTTTATATAGCTTGCTTGCTCTGTGCAGTTGTGACTGGCTGAAGGACAGATGAAAATCAATATTGCCTGGTGACATTTCAATTCTTATCCAAGTGGATCAGATAGGTCAAGAATGGCATGGACTTCTCATTGATTTCCCCACCCGTTACTCTCCAAGTATGTCTGACTTTTTCTCCTGAGCTCAAATGCCAATACCATTCTCTGCTTATAACTTGGCTTCTGTTTCCCTGAGAGACAGGCATCAGACTATGCATAGTCTCTCTCTTTATTAACCTTCCACAACTCAGATCTCAGCCATGCTCAGCCTTCCTTCCTGTGACTATGAATGAGAATAGTCCTGTCCCTAAGAGCAGGTTATCATAGAAATATACTCTTACGTTTTTCTCTTCACCATTAGCAAAGACACCTATTTTTATTTTAAAAGTATATTATAATTTATTTACTTCTCCTTTTCCTTTCCTTCCTCCAAATTCTCCCTCCTTGGCTCTCTTTCAGATTCATCGTCAAATATACCCATTCTTATTCCATTTATTAAAATAATCATGAGAGTACTGACTGGGCTTGCTCTTCTCTTTAACGACTATGATGTTATTCTGTTCCTTTCTAATGTCTATTTCTGCTTCTTTTATTTCATCCTTTCTTGAGCTTATTCCAAACCAAGTATTGCCTACAACTCTCCACTGAGAATGTGCATTGTGGAACAATGTTCTTGTATATTGTAATATGTATTACTCTCAGCGGTGAATAAAGAGCTGATTGGCCAATTGCTGAGCAGGTAGAGGTTAGGCAGGACTTGCAGATGAATAGAGAACACAGGAAATAAGAAGGACAGAGACACCAGGAGAGACAGACAGAAGCAAGAGGAACATGCTGTGCTGAAAAAAGTATTGCCACATGACAGAGTGTAGATAAGAAATGTGGGTTAATTTAAGTTTTAAGAACTAGTTAGTAACAATCCTAAGCTATCATCTGATATTTCATAATTAATAAGAAATCTCCTTGCATTTATTTGAAAGCAGGCTGGTGGGACAGAACCTACAAATGGGTTTGTTAAAAACAGGCAAACAAACACAAAATATCATAAGTAGGGAGGTTATATCCTTTTTCCATGGATTTGAATGCTAATATCCTCCAGAAAACTATGGGGACCTTTGAAGTTGGACTAAATGTACTTTGAAAATTTTGATATGGCTGTAATCCTGGCAGCAGAAAGTGGAAGCTTAAGTAAAAATAACTCCCAGAGCCTCATATGTTTGACCCCTCAGTCCACAGTTGGTGGAACTATTTGGAAGGATTGGGGCATACGGCCTTATTAAAGGAGGTGTGTCCCTTGGGCAATCTGTGAAGCTTCAACAGATTTGTACCATTCTCAGTGTCTCTCTTTGCCCCCTACTTGTGTATCAGAAACATAAGCTCTCAGCTATTCCTGTCTCCATACCACTGTTCTGCCACTGTGTACTCTAATCCTCTGAAGCTGTAAACCCAAATGAAATGCTTTGATTGTAAGTCACCTCAGTCATCTAATTTTATCACAGCAATAGAAGAGGAACTGAGACAACTGGTAACAGGGGAACTATCTCTTTTGATATTGGAGTCATATGAATGCACTAACTGAAAAGATCACTGAAACAAGAAGAAAACTCTATCATTTTCCAGAGGCTGGATGATCACACAGTCTTTTCCTATTATTTTCTCCTCCTGGATAATGCTTTCTCTGAAGTCCTTAGATGACCCTTGCTTCATTGTCTCTGCTGCTCTGCTGTGTATTGAATTCCTAGCCCACAGACAACATTCAGTCTTGGGTTATATAAAGGTCAGTTGAGATTTTCCTCCTCCCCATTTTACTTGGTTTCTCTGGAGATGATTACAACAGCTAAACTGAAATCCCAACAGATCCACCCTGGTAGACTCAGATGGGGGCTTAGAAAACTAAAAACAGCTCAGCAAAGATCATACTTGCAGAAACCTAGTGGAATCAAGAAAGCTAGCACTTAAACCCTGCCCTGTGTCAGGAGCTGGTTTGGGGACTCTTGCTATTTCTCATGGTTATCACTGTGTCAACCATCAACATTCTCCACCGTTGGAAGGAATCCCTTAACAATTTCCATGCATTTTAAGAAGCAAGTGTTACTGTTAACTCCATTAAAGTGACGTCTTGCATCTCTCTCATTAGAATGTAATTTTCCCCTCTAGAAACCCCCTTCACTCTTCTATCTTTTACTGTGAGTTTTTCTGCTTTTTATTACTATGTACACCTGGGAAGCAGAGATTTCCAGATTCCATTTGGTGCTCTCTGGTGCCTCAGTGACTTGCTCATGACAAGTCACTTGTACAACTTACGAATCAATGAGCAATTAATGAATTGTTTACGTTGTTAAGTTTTGATCATTAAGAAAAAAATAAAATCACCTGGCAGTGGGTTTGATGAACTGTCAGAAGGTAACATTTGAAAATATCAAAACAAATACAAAAGAAAATGCTAAATATACAGTTAAGTAAACAAACATTTCCTTTTTTATGAAGTGCCTGACACAAATGCCAAAATGAATCAATAGCTGGAGCCAGTGCTCAAAATAATACACTCATTGTAGAATAAAACATTATGTTGAATAAGACTGATGTCCATGTTTATAAAGTAAATACACTTCACATGAGAGATGAGCCAAATACAAAACAGCTTATGGAAGGGTAAACTTTAGTTTACTTCATCCCACAGAGGACAAGGGTATCTCAATGCCAAGTACCTATGATGAATAATAGGCTCTGACTATTCTCACATAGAAGCTTAAAATGTTCATAACTGCAGGCCCAACAGTAGGGTGAATTAGATGAGTTATGGACTCAGAAAGTTTCACACAACACAATTTCATTTACCATACATGACAAAGAGCACCAAAGACCCAGGTGCCACAAATTGAGAACATTCATGTGGTGCGGAAGAACAATTCTATATCTGTCAATTATGTTTTAAATAAATGCTGATTCGTCAGTAGCCAGGCAGGAAGTATAGATGGGAAAACCAGACAGGAAGTAGAGGTGGGGCAATGAGAATAGGAGAATTCTGGGAAGAAGGAAGCCCATTCCTCCCAGTCCTTCCCAGACCATGGAAGAAGCAAGATGTGACCTCCCTCACCGAAAAAGGTACCAAGCCATGTGGCTAATGTATACTAGAATAATGGGCTGGTATACGTTATAAGAGCTAATACAAAGCCTGAGCTAATGGGCCAATCAGTTTATATCTAATGTAAACTTCTGTGTGATTCTTTGGGATCTAATGACTGTGGGAACTGGGCAGGACAGAAACCCCCAACAAGCAGGCCCTTCATGCTACATTCATGTATAGTACAGGCATATTAACCTCTATCCTAGCTGCAGAGAGGGATAGTGTGATCGTTCCAGGCTATGGGTTCTGGCCTTTTAAGTCTTAATAAGGCCTATGTTTTAATGCTTACAATATATCTATTAAGCAACATTAATAATATCAATTATATTGTATAGTATATAATATTATATTATCATGAATGATATACATGTGTGATTGATTAAGCCTGGAAGCATCCAAAATGTACTTAAATATGTCAATGTCTATATAAATCGTGGTCCATCCACACCATAGTATAGTACTCAGTGATAAAAAGAGATCATTATCAACTCAAAGAAGAGGGGGAAAATTTAAATTCACTTTATTTAACAAAGTAGGCCTCTCTATAAATTCTATATGCTGTGTGATTAGAGAATTTTTTTCCCTTTAATACCTCAACCGTGCAACAAAATTCTTGGCAGTGAGGTCCACAAAGCAATGTATGATCACATGTTTGCTCCTTTTTTAATCCATAGCCAATTTGTGGTAATTTACTTGGGATGTTAGGATAAACTAGCAAGGATTATGTGGTTTAAATGACAAAAAAAAATTGCTCTAAAGTTTGAAAGTTAGAAGCTCAAGGTCAAAGTGCTAGCATGTCTGGGTTCTGGTGAAGAATGGCTTCCTGTGTCTTCATGTGATTTTCCTTGCTATTTTCATGTAGAATAAAGGAAAATAAATTATCGTTCCCTCTCTTTTTTTTACAAGGCTATCAATCCTATTGTATATGGACTTTGAGAGCCTGTTTGGAGGTTCTATGAGGGGAGCACAGCTTCTAGTGTACCCTTGACCAAAGACTGGCCCTCCTCTCTTCTAGGAAGGATATCCTCTTCAACAGTGTGCAGCTTCCAGAGGAACGCACACGGAGAGGTGAGGGAGGAAGGGAACACCTGCCTAGCCAGCCAGATCAGTTAAATCAACCCTGGCAATCGATGGGGTGACAGATGTTGTAGCCAGATCATCTTACTGTACCCTATTAGATATGAACACCACTTAAAACCTCATTTGATCTCATTACCTCATAAACTTCTATCCCATCTAAGGTTACACCAGGCTAGTAGAGGTTCAGGGTGAGTTTCAGGGTAATACAGTTCAGCCTATAGCAGGGGTCTCAAGCCAAGTGTTGACTTCACTTGTCCTCTACTCCTTTCCCAAAGACCAGAAGGGGGAAGGAGCATATGCCAAGACCCACTTGCCAGAGACAGAACCTGGCCCTCAGATCTTTAGGACTAGGGACAAATTGGGGTTACCAGGGTCAGGGCCTTGTAGGCAAAGCTGTCACATAACCGTAGAAGCCCTGGCTCTGCTTTCCTTTCCGTTCTGGCTCCTGAAGGTCAGATGTTAGGAATTACACAGCTGAAACGCTATGAAAGAGGAGAGGATTGTAGAGGTGACACTGTCTTCTGGGTCACAGACAGGACTGTCATTGTTTCAGTTGACACACAAATGTCCTATCAGTTCAAAATAATATCATTTATATAAGGAAAATTCCTCCTGGGATTTTTCTTTTCTTTTAGAAAACTCATGCAAGGAAAACTGAATCCCCATCACCTAAGGAGAAGGAAATGGGAAGATGAATGAGATGAGACCCAATTTTCCAGCTAGGAGAAGAGGTTTTCGGCTTGGGTGGGATCTGGATTTCCAGGTAGAAGAGGAGGCTTCTAGTTTGGGTCAGAAGTCTCTTTGATTTCTAGAGACGCTGTAGATTCAGAGATTATCCCTTTCCCCTCTATGTGACCCTTACCATTCATTGTCTTCTCTATTTCCCAGGGTCACTGGTTCTCTGTTTGAAGACGCAATGCCTCATTTCCAGCTACCAAGAAGCATACCCCAAGTCCTTATATTACAGGATTAATGCAGAAGTATCTTCCAAATAGAAGCTCATCTAGACGCTGGAAGAAATTTAAAATAGTAAGCAAGAAGGGAAAATACACCTTTACCTAGTTATATATGTGTGAATGCTAGCCACATTTAAAATTCCATAGTCCATATAATAAAATTAGTTTATTTTATCATGTATAAACTTGGCCTGTCTTTGGACTAATTGCTATTAAGATAAATGCTCTTACTCCCAATAGTATAAAACAGTATGCCTTCAGAATTCTACATTCTTTTGTCTATAAAATATCATACTGGTACTTTAACTATTCTTTCCTTTAGGACCTAGAAACAATTCATATATTTAGGACCTAGAAACAATTAATATGTTTAGGGCCTAGAAACAATTCATATATAGCCATCATCATGGGACCTGCTCTGTAGTAAAGACTCAATACATACAGCTTTCATCTTTATCTCTCCATGATTCCATTCTTGAAATACTGTGTAGCTGGATTTACTACATGTACAACAATCTAATTATTTTCTAACTCATGCTCTGCATTCCATAAGGATTTGTTTATTCCCTTATCTTTCCTCAAATTGTTCTTCTCCAAACAATTCCTTTATTACCATGCCTTGCTTCTTTTAAATAATTAATAGGGAAACAAGGACTCATAGTAACAGATCACTAAGAGTTTTGTTTGTTTCTTTGTGATGTGGGAAGTCTCTCTGTATATGTGTTGCTTTTATTGGTTAACGAATAAAGAAACTGCTTTGTACCCATAGCAGGGCAGAACAGAGCTAAGCAATGGGAAACTAAACTAAATGCTGAGATAAAAAAGGCAGAGTCAGGAGAAACCATGTAGCTTCACCAGAGACAGACACCAGATGCAAACTTTCCGGTAAGCCACATCTGTGTGGCGATACATAGAATAATAGAAATGGGTTAAAATAAGAAGCAAAAGCTAGCTAAAAATATGCTTAAGTTATTGGCCAAAATGTATAGTTTCTGAGTGATTATTTTGGGTCTAAGCAGCCAGGAACAAACAAGTGGCTTCCTACAATACCAAATACTATCACATTGTGGAATAGAATTGTTAACCCAAATAAAAATGTTATTATTCTATTGTCCTATAAAAGAACAATATATAAGAGAACATCAGTATATTGTAGAGAATGTCTATAAGTTTCCCTGCAAGTCTGGAGCTATAGATTTCATTCTTGTGTTTACAATAATATTCTACTGTACATTCATTTGTATGTGGAATCCCACTAGGATCAAAGGTTTGCTTCCCCTTTCTTTCATTTTGAATATTTAGATATAAACATAGCTCTTACTTTTCATCAAAGTCTACTGATTCATTCCCTACTTTATTGATTCTTTTGCCATATCAAAAATTTAATATCACTACTATTTTTTATTAAAATTTTTAAATTTTCATTTAAAATTTGGTAAAATGTAGAACTTCTTTTTCTTCCCCCTTTGTATGCTTCTATGAGTTATGTTACATGGATGCAGGAAATTAATAATTAATACATTATAACTATTATTTTATGTTGCTTTATATTATGTCTGTGTTTGATATAATATGCAATTTCCATTTGTTTTCTTCTATTATAATCTCTGTCTCCTTACATAGACCATTGTTATTGATTAATTGCTTTCATAATTTACTTTCATCCTTTTGATGTGGTTTTCTTTAATTTGGAAGCATTTAAAATATTTTGAAGTAGTTAATAAGTAATATTTGAAAAATCAATAATATTTTATTAGCATTTTTAAGTATATTTTCCTTTGCATATATTATAATTTTTTATTTGAACTTTAGATATCTTAAATGATATATAAATCCTAGATTCTCATTCTCTTCTGAGAAAAGTTGTATTTTTTTTGATAGCATATATTAAATTAGTGAAATTTGTGCTTTCCTGTATGGAAGTGATCTAAGTCTCTGCTTTGTTTACTTTTCATATTGTCATTTCTTTATATTATTTGACATTTTTGAACATGATTTACTAATTTAGTCCCTAGTACCCAGGTCAGGAAGCTCATAACCACCTGTAACTTGAGCTTCAGGGGATTTGATACCATTTTCTGGCCTCCACGGGTACCAACACACACACATATGCACACACACACACATACACACACACACACACACAGAAAGAGAGAGAGAGAGAGAGAGAGAGAGAGAGAGAGAGAGAGAGAAAGAGAACAAATGTGAACAGGGGTTGCTAATGACACTTGGGATGATCCTCTCACCTCTATGCACATGTTCACAATCCCACATACACACGCACACAATAAATAAAAATGTGTAGAGGAAGCAAACTTGAAAGAATATTTAAATCAAAGAATTGTTTGTTTTCATATGTATCTAATCTGGAGATCTGATGAGAAGGTGAACATAAAAAGAAAATGCCAGCTGGTTTAATTTATTTACTTATTTTTTGGGGGGAAATAGTTCTTGACAGAAAATGAGTCAGCAGTAATGTGGAGATAATGGCACTGATAAAATTTAAACACTAATAAAGGGGGGGGGAACTTGAGGTGCTGTATAAAAGCAGAGTTAAAGGGGAACACACATATGCCCCTTTGCCATGTGTCATCTGATGAGGAAAGTTGTGATCTCATGGGTCTCTAAAGAATCCAGGCATTTTTTTTAAGAAATGAGGAATATAGAAAATCTTAGCATAAAATGATATTTCTATACCAATGAAAAGAGATTTGAAAAATTAAAATATAGAGCTAATAACTGAATAGTCAGCCTTTTGGGTATTGTGAAAATTTGACGTTTATGATATAATTTCAGTTCTTATCTGTTTACATATACCATGTTTCACTTACCTGTGCCCATCTTGTAGATGATGTGACATGCAGGCATGGAGTCAGATCCAGACTGCCTTTTGCATAAAAGCTACTCCCCAGGCTACAAAGAATATAATATTCACAGCTCTGCCAGGATGCTTTTTCTGGGCATGTAGATTGACTACAATGGAAAGCAGACGTATACTTAGAGATAACTCTAATTTCTCTTTGACACATTCACATTTTCCTTCTGACTTACCTATACTTGCCATCTTGCAGGTAAGGACATTTGAAGAATTAATTACCCTAGGTTACAGGTAAATTTTGGCCTTAACTCTATGCAATATCTTAAGAATGGTTACCCTGCTTCTTTGACTCTGTGAATCAAGGCTAGATGATCAGAATATCAGAGAATTATCTTAGTATTGGAAATGTATCAGTTTCTCTTTGGAATACCTGCCTAAAACATACATTTTAATACACGACTTTCTAGCTCTTGTGAGGATGGTCCTATAAAATAATTTGTATTTAAAATTCCTTCTCATCTATAGTTAATGAAAGGATCATTTTATATTTAAGCTATCAAGGCTTTTCCCCCCATTGGACCAGCCATTTCCATTTAGATTTATAACTTTAATAGAATCTGTCTGTTGCATCTAGTCAATACTGTCATATTTAACTTCCAATAGAAACAACCAATCTTCTTGTCTTAGCTCTATGAATCTAAATTAATTGGTCATGGAATCCAAGAATTAGTAAATAATATTGGCAGTGAAATGACAAAGATTAAGTCAAATGGATTTAAGTACTTGAAGCTCTGTAAAAGTTTTTTCATGAACTTAATAATTTTACTAACATCCTTTTTGATGTATGCAGCACACAACACCTGTCTGCGCTCTATGAGCTACCATTCAGCTCGCGAGCTTCGGGCAAGAGGCTGGAGATTGAAACACACAAAAGCACACAGAGACACAGACACATGGACCTCTCCAGACACTGGTAAAAAGCCCTTTATTCAATAGCACCATGGAGGCTTATATACCCAACAGTTGGGTGGGCCAACAGGTGAAAACCTTATCCTCTGATTCTCAAGGCAAGACAACACGTGTTCGTGAAACAGAGCTGGTAAAGAATTTTGACACAGATTTCAGTAACTCAAATCAGAAGGAAAGTATAGATCTCTAGCAGGGAAGAGCAGCTGGAGGCCATGACTCCAAATGGTCCCAACAGGTATAGTGTGGCCTCATGCCAAGCAAGGTCATTTTCATCCTAGTAAACTTGTCTGTTTATGATGATCAGTGCCCAGTGTAAACGTGGAGGCTTAGCATCTTGGCTAGAGATGAACATGTTCATTCTTATCATTAATTAGCAATGACTAGGCTAAATAGTTACTGCCTTGGAGAGATCTAGTAAAAACAAAACCAAAAACAAAACAAACAAAACTCTTAGTGATCTGTTACTATGAGTCCTTGTTTCCCTATTAATTATTTAAAAGAAACAAGGCATGTTAATAAAGGAATTGTTTGGAGAAGAACAATGTGAGGAAAGATAAGGGAATAAACAAATCCTTATGGAATGCAGAGCATGAGTTAGAGAATAATTAGGTTATTGTACATGTAGTAAATCCAGCTACACAGTATTTCAAGAATGGAAT
>JAQHUG010000073.1:5877103-5889071 GCA_028555095.1 Dicrostonyx torquatus
AGTGAAATCATATTCCCAGCTCACTGTGGGTGGTGCCATCCCTGGCTAATGGTCCTGGATTCTGTGAGAAAGCAGGCTGAACATGCCACAAGTAACAAGTCAGTAAACAGCACCCCTCCATGGCCTCTGTATCCACTCTTACCTCAAGGTTCCTGCCCTGCTTAAGTTCCTGTCTTGGTTCCCTTTAATGGTTAATCATAGTCATTTTGGTTTTTGGTCTCAGTATTTCATTGTAACAATAGAAACTCTAACTAATACAACTATGGGCACTTTTTTTCCTATATAATATGATATAGCTATATCCCTTCCCATCAGTATTTTATTCGCCTAAATTTGACCAGCTGGAGTCTCTTTAGTTTGTTGTTTTTCTTCTGTGCATTTCCTCATCATCCTTACACTATATAGCACTTTAGCCATAACTTGTCCTTTTCTTGACCCAATCATTTTTCCATGCACCTGTGGTTGCTTTGGGGCCGATTCTGTTTAATATGTGAAACCATATTCTCTTTGTTCTTTCCGCATATATACCCAACTGAAAGTCTGAAGAGTTTCTGGGCCCATAATAAATATTTCCAACAAATGCTAGTGAGATTAATTCCCTTACAATGATGTGGGGACACCTGGGTGTCCTCTGATGGATATAATGGTGAATAGGAAGAGACAAGGCGTATATTAGAGCTGTATCTGGCAGCCTTCATTGGCTAGCGAAGGTCAGTATGCCATCCGATTCACTCTGTCCAACTGTCAAAATAATTATCTGCATCCTAAGAGTTCTAGGAAAATTAATTTGCTAATGCTTTTAGAGGTGTTTGGAGATCAAGAGTTCTATGGATATGTTAATATTATTATCTTAAATGGTTCTCTTGATCCTGAACAAAATTGAGCTGGCTAAATCACAGTGGTATTATGAAACCACGTGAGCTTCATCATCACAAATCTAAAGGACGCCTCTGAGCAGGAGCATGTCCTATGCAAGTTTTTGAAGAAAAATAGTGGCTTTTGAGTTCCGAGGTCCCTGTGTGCGTATGGTTGAACCAATATACACATGGTAGGCAGGTACTCCGCTATTGAATGCCATCCCCCAGCCCAATTCCTTTTAATGGTTACCCTGAACTTGAAAAGGTCTCTATCAGATGATTGACGAAAATGTAAGATAGATATAATTATGTCATGTCGAAGAGAAGCTGTGCACTGATTTTGACAGAGGTGAGGCATGTCACCTCTCTATGACTCTAGTCACTGGTCACACTTACAGATGCTGATACTGCAATTCTTCACAGGTTACTAATAATATATGATAGACCACATACCAAGATAGCAAGGGCAAGAATACAATGAACAAGCAAAGAAAAGGGAGGCAGGAATGTGTGAACTATGGTATGAACTACGAAGGCTGCAGCCTTCTGTTGGCTGGCCTTCAGGTTTCAAGTGTCTCCGTGGCATGTGTCGATAGAGGGTGGAGACATGGGAGAGATAGAAGTTTTGGTAAGCTGTTTCTAACAGAGCAGGGTGTAGTCATTCTGTAATTTCCTGAATGAACACCCCTTTTGCAATCTGATATTGACAAATTTCCCTTTAAAATGTAATGTCCTTCATGTCCACAAATCTAGACTTGTTTTGATAGTTTTCCAAAAGAATGTACTTTGGAGGATATTGAATGACTTTCAGATTTCGAGCCTAAGAGTTCTGACAGGGTGTGCTTTCACCCGATGGACACTTAGATAGCAATGCTGAATGAAATTCCAAGAAAGACTGTCTGGGAAAGAGGCCCAGACTTCTTAGCCAATCTTCCCTTCTGGAGTGGGTGAGCATCTATTATAAGAGACCTGGGCAGGCCATTAGAGCACATACCACATCAACTAGCAAAACTCCCAAGTAATAACAGTAGAAAAATAACAATGTGTTTAATGGGTACTCTTGGCTGAGTCAGTTCTCCACTGCTATGACAAACTCCTAAGATAATCAACCTATAAGGGGAGAGTTTTATTTCAGATAACAAGTGCAGAGGTCTCAGTCCTTGGTCACTTGATCCTCATACTTTGGGACTGTTGTGAGACCAGGCTCATGGATAAATAAGAGTACTTCCCACCTTGTATCATCTAGGAAGTAAAAGAGAGTTGTAAAGTGCATGGGTCAAATAACTCTTTTAAGGGCATGCCCCCTGCCCTTAAATGGCCTTGTACCCTGTAAAGATTTGCCACTTGTATTGAAGTAAGTTGGGACAATCAGGCAAGAAGTATGGGTGAAGCGATCAGAATAGGAGAATTCTGGGAAGAGGAAAGGCTCAGTCTGCAGTCGTCACCCAGACGCAGAGGGAGCAAGATGAGAATGCCTCACCAATAAAGGCATCAAGCCACATGGCTAACACAGACAAGAACTATGGATTAATGTAGGATGTAAGAGTTAATAAGGAGACTGAGCTAATAGGCCAACAAGTTTATAATTAATGTAGAGCTCTGTGTGTTTCTTTGGGGTTGAGTGACTGCGGGATCAGGCAGGACAGAAATCTGTCAGCAGCCCCCCAGTGACCTAACTTCTTTATCCTAGGTGTCACCTCTCAATGCCCCATGCCCCACTAATGATGGTCACTAGAAACCACACCATCAGCACTTAAGACCTTGAAAAACATTTAAGACAGAGTTCATGCCAATGGGTCAATGAGCCAGTACTCACCCAAGTCCTTATTTGGTAATAATTCATAAAATTCTTTTAATAATACTGTGGGTTAAGTACCGTCCTGACTTCTGTTTAATAGGTGGAAAATCTGAATCAACTAAGGTCTAACCAACTTGTTAATATTTTTACATAAACTTAGTGGGAGAATCAAGATTTGGTCCCAGGTAGAGTCAACTTTGAAGTCTCTGTTAATCCTTATTCAAAACAGTATATGTTAAAAGGCATTTCCCTAGAGACTTACAGGATATTATTATGGTCTATAGGTGGTTACAGATAGATTTAGGCATGCTGCTTAATAATGACTCATTTATTAATACTTGTCCAAAATTCACAGTGCTGGAGAGAAGTCCAGATAGAAAAATATCTAGCCTCATTCCAGAATGTCACTGGACTGTGAGTATATCTTCAGAATTCTAAAAGACACATGTGAATTCTGGGCATGCTTTCTTGAAATGCTCTTCAGACCATGAACTCATAGTATCTAGACATGGAGTTCTGACATGGCAACAGGGACAGAGCAGTAGAACTAGTTGTGTGAGTCTGGTACTTCTGAATAGACCTCCTTATTGTGACACACTGGCTTGGCAGGAGTTGCATAGCTGTTTCTCCTGAATTGAAACAGTCCCTCCCAGAGAAAAGGAGGACGGAGGAAGGACTTTAAACTCAAGGAGCTCATGAAATATATGATGTTCAGAAAGTTACCAGATTCACAGACCCTTCCTTTGGGTTGTGAAAGCAATAAAGAATTACTGGGTGAAGAGACTCTCTAGCCAGCTGAGCTGCCTACATGGTGTGCAGGGAGCTTTAGGGATGCAGCATTTGAGGGTCATGTTGGACTTATGGTCATGCAACTGTCTTTGCATCATCCATGCACCCTCAGGTCACCCCAGTCAACTCACATGACTCAACAACCTAGGCAAGGATGGGACCTTTGCTTTGGCCTATTGTCTGAACCCTATCTGGGTAAGTAGATGTAGACATTTGCTCCCGCATCCCTGCAAAATCACACAACAACAGGTAACAGCCACTAATTCTCTGCTGTCTAGAATGAGTGGGGAGTTGAGACTGTCATGCAATCGGGTCTGACAAGAGTACAAACGAAGTGCCAGCAGCAATTACTTTTGATACACAGGCAGATAAACTGTCAGTGGTCCTAAGAGCATTCAGGAAAGCTGGATAACAGAGCAGATGTGACATTCAACTGTAAAGTCTGGACATGGAGTGTCTGACATAAGGCAAAACCAAATCAGATCCTGATGACAAATAAGCATCATGTGGATTATGATGAGCCATCTTCAAGGAAATAAGAACATTCTCTTGAACTGTTTGGAAAGTATGATTACAGAAATAACCTAGTTGAGAAATATAGAGATAAATCTTGGCTTATCTGGTTAAAGTTGAGCTATTTGTGATTGAGTTACTTGCTGTGAGGTCTTTTTATATTAGCTGCAATATTGTATCATATAATTAAATTTACAGTAGGGTAGTCCCTAAACACAGTTAAGAAATTGCTTACGAGGATATTTTCAAAGACTCACTACTGAGAGTGTTACTTTAAGGATGGCAACACTTGAGGAGTTGTGGGAAGGTGAAATGCATCCATAAGAATGTTCCTAGGCTATCTTGTACCCTGTGATGAGATGCCAAGGTCTCTTCTTGGATTCCCAGTGTGAATGCATCTGTGTGACATATTGAGCTCAATGAGGATGCTGCAGAATGCATCTGAGTGATATTGAGCTCAATGAGGATGCTGCAGAATGCATCTGAGTGATATTGAGCTCAATGAGGATGCTGCACAGCATGGTTCTAGCTACTCCTAAAACAGCTCTAAAACTACCAGTGCCAGGCAGACCACTGTGAAAATGAAATAAAATAGAAGGGTAGTAACATCCAGAAGCATTAAGTGCTCATTTGTAATATAATATAGGGCATGAATCATATCAGACAACCCTGAGAACAACCTAACTAGGTATATATAGTATAGATTTTAGGAACATAAAGAAAGGCTCCAAGAATAAAAATGTTCTAGAAGCCAAGATTAGGTACCACATTGTCTCTAAAGCTCCAGTTTTCCTAGGATAACTAAGCTCTTTGCCACCATCTCAAATCTAAACTTTGTATCTGACTGTGACTATCTCTTTGATTATCAATCCCTACCCTTGGGGCTCCACTAGTAGTCATTAAAGCTATTTTGCCTTTGAGCCGCATTGAAGGAGTCTGGCAATCAGCTATAAATATGATAAATATGAAAAATCTTGTTTCCTAATATTTATGGATTGACATGCTGCTGCCTCTATTGTTTTACTGCATGTAATATTTTTTAGAGCTATCAATTAGTAATGTTTATTGATTTCTGCTATTTTGTTATTATTGTGTGGGTTTTCCACCTCTTTTGATGGACTGTTCTGGGCCTGTGTATTATTATGAACTGAACACATATATACAATTTGTTACATTGTCCACTAAAGAATCAATAGTAGTAAAGATCTAAATTGCATATTCCTTAACTAAAAAAATCACAGATAAATACAGAATTATAAATGTGTTTCTAGTCTTAAAACAGAAATCTATGGGACTGGAGAGATGGCTTTGCATTTAAGAGTATTAGCTGTTCTCCCAGAGGTCCTGAGTTCAGTCCCCAGCAACCACATGATGGCTCACAACCATCCATAGTGGGACCTGATGCCATCTTTTGGCATGAAGTTCTACATGCAAATAGAGCATTCATGTGTATAAAGTAAATAAATCTTAAAAAAATAACAGAAATCTATAATGCCATAGAGTTGTGCCGTCCAAAGATAAACCACTAGTCAAATATGGGTTGCAATTTAAATTAAGACTGAAATAAATAATCTTTCTGTGACACTGGCTACATTTTGTGTTTTTAGGGTTTTCAAGCGGCTTCTGTGTTAGGAAGCACCCATGGAGAGAACATTCATGATAGCAGTAGAGTATGGAATTGTTCTTATCCTTATCTTGTTGATTCTCCATCAAATGTATACTTACTCATCTCTTTACCTATATTAACTTATTTGTCTTGTTTCATGCCTGTCAGTGGCATGAATGAGAAACCCTATGACATGCTTTCTGCTCACTGCTCCCCTTCAGGGTCTAACACAGAGCAGGCCCTCCACACACTCATCTAGTGATGATTAGCTAGCTAAGTCCCAACCTGGAAAAAGCCGCAAAGAACTCAGTTCTGAAATGTCTAGAAGGAAAAGGCCTTGAGAGATAAGGGGCCCCCTGGAGGGCAAAGCATCTGAATGAAGAGCTTCATATGTCATGGGGAAAGGAAAGTGATCCTGTTTAGAGTTCACCAAATCATAAAGAAATGAGACCACAGTCTGGGCTGGGCTGGGGAGAGGGTGGAGCAGGATTTTGTGTGCCTTAGAGAAGGGCTTTCCTCTTGAGAGAAAGAGGTGGGGTGCTTCTTTAGCCAATTTGTATAATATGGAAATCAAACATAGTTTTGTTTATGAAATTTTAGTTCCTTCTTGTAACCAAACATCTGTACCTGGCTTCATGGAAGCCCCGGTGCCTCTCCTTTCCCAGGAGCCTCCTCTGCCCATGGACCTCATGAGTACTTTGATGGAATGATGCTCCTTGTCACCAAGCTTTTCATCACAGGTACCCTCTTCCTGTATCTAAATTCAATACTTATTTCGAGCTTGTGCCATGACTAACTTCTTTCTGCTTGAGGGTCATTTTCTGAGTTGGTTCTTTCCCAGTCCCTGCCCTACTCGGGTCATTCTGTTTCCCATTTTTCCCTTGAGTTAAGTCTCAACACAAGTTGTTCTTAATAATATTTGAGTTATGAAGATTCTGTGCATCCATACCTGTGTTTCCCAATGGCACCACGAGGTAACATACATATGTTGGGATATGCATTATCATGGAAACACATGAACTTCCCATCACTTCAGGGATACATGAGATGGCTCTGTTCTGAAAATCCACAGGGTAGAGCAGAAAACAGAAATCTATATGATACTTGGAGAGATTCTGCATGATCTTGTCCCATGTGCCTAGGGACCAGTAAATCCTGATGATTCTATTGATACCAACTGAGTTATACGGAATTACTGCCTTTGGTGCTTCCTATACTTAGCACATGCTTTTAGAGAAGTAAGTTTGAGATACAAAAATCAGCAATAAAGCAGTAATAGCCATCTGATATGAATATAGACAGTTATGGACAGATAGATATTGATGATTAGCCAATGGCACATAAGAAATAGATAGATAGATAGATAGATAGATAGATAGATAGATAGATAGATAGATACCAGCTAGCTAGATTATCTGTTCATGCACGTCCCCATCTTTGTTTCTCCTGCACTGAGATGCAAAGAACCCTCCATCTCCTTAGCCTCACTCATCCCTTTCTTCTACCATGGAGCTTCTGCAAACCAGCCTTTGAACTCTCACTAGATGCACAAAAGGTAATGGCTCAACTTAGAAATACCTGGAAGTTATCGACAGGCAGGAAGGAGAAGTAATGCAGGCTTGTATGCAATGTACTGTTCTGGAGATGAGGAGCACAGTGGGAGAGAAAAAGAGAAACTGACTACAGATACTGGTGCTACATGGGAGAGTAGAATAAAACGGGGAAGCGAGAAATAAAGGCTTATGAAAAAAGTGATGATCAGTTTTGTTGATTGCCAGAAATAAGTTAATAAATTTTTTGTGTGTGTGGCCACAAAACAATTAAACTCTTTTCTATTGTTTTTCTATGTGAGCTGCTTTGAAAAAGAAAAAAAAATGATGAAAACATCAGAAGAGGTGATTTTGTTCAAATGATAATTTATCCAGAAAACTTTGAAGATGAAATTTATATGTGCAGGATGGTGGTGACACACACCTTTAATCTCAGCACTTGGGAGACAGAGGCAGGTGAATCTCTGTGTTCAAGGCTGGTGTACAGAGCAGGTTCCAGGAAGGCCAAAGCTACACTGAGAAACCCTGTCTTGAAAAGACAAAACAATCAAATAGAAAAAGTTACATGTGCACAAATTCTTTTTTTTTTTTGGTTTTTTTTTGTTTTGTTTTGTTTTGTTTTTTGTTTTTCGAGACAGGGTTTCTCTGTGGCTTTAGAGCCTGTGCTGGAACTAGCTCTTGTAGACCAGGCTGGTCTCGAACTCACAGAGATCTGCCTGCCTCTGCCTCCCGAGTGCTGGGATTAAAGGCATGCGCCACCACCGCCCAGCTTAAGAGATGGCTCAGCTATTAGAAGTGCTTGCTGATGAACTGTAGGTCTAGAGTTCAGTTCCAGGACCCATGACCTCTGGCTCCCAATGCCTGTCACTCCACTTCCAAGGCATCTGATGCCCTCTTCTGGCCTCCATAGGCACTGCCATGAACATGTAAACACACACACACACACACACACACACAAAATTTCTCTCCCCTCCCACAAGACACATTAACAAAATAAATAAATCAAATTAAAAATTCTTCTTTGAGCCGGGTGGTGGTGGAGCATGCCTTTAATCCCAGCACTTGGGAGGCAGAGGCAGGCGGATCTCTGTGAGTTCGAGACCAGCCTGGTCTACAAGAGCTAGTTCCAGGACAGGCTCCAAAGCCACAGAGAAACCCTGTCTCGAAAAACCAAGAAAAAAAAATTCTTCTCTGAGTAGTGAAAAGGATCAAGAAAACTATGATTTCCAACCTGCTAGGAACACAAAAAGAAAAACCATTTGCATTTGATCGGCTCCCAGGAGGTGCCATTTTCTTGCTCTTCGCATGTAACAAAACATTGTTTCTTACAGTTAGGAACTTGACACTGTTGCCATTTTACAGATGGGCCTGTTATTAAACTCACCATGGGAGTCATAAGTTATGAAGGAAGCACTAGTTCCTAGTTCCAGCCTCCCTCTAAACTAGTGGTTCTCAACCTTCCTCTCAATCATTGGTGCTGCAACCCTTTAATAGAGGTTTTCATGTTGTGGTGACCCCCAATCATAAAGTTATTTCATTGCTACTTCATAACTGTATATTCTGCTGTTATGAATCATAGTGTAAATATCTCGTAAACAATCCCTGTGGGGCTGTGACCCATAGGTCGAGAAACACTGCACTAGAAGTTTTCCAAGTGGCTGGAGAGATGGCTTAGCAGTTAAGAGCACTGCCCACTCTTCCAAAGCTTCAGTTCCCAGCAACCACATGGTGGCTCACGACCATCTGCGATGAGATCTGGCGCCCTCTTGAGGAAGAGACCTGGTCAGTTGTCCTCATCAACTTAGACCACTAAACCCAATATAGACAGGTTCAACAGAACCATCATATATGGGCTGCCCATGCATGCTTCAGCATTGCCAGGGCATAAATTTCATTTCATTGTTTTTACTCAGTATACCACAATACTGCAGACGTGATGCACGACAATCAAGGGTGGCATAAAATGCAGAACTGGTCCCTTACCAAAACAAAAATGCATGTTTTATGAGGATGCAGAACTCCAATTTGATGCTATGAGCTCCAATGCTCGCAAACACATGTGGACATGAGCAAGCTCCGGAAAGGACTTGTGTTGCTGCAGGAGAATTACGGCCGATACACTTGGTGGTATTAGACTTTCAGGGGGCTATAGCATGTTTGTTTGTTGTTTCTTTGTTTGCCACAAAGCAGACCTAAGGAGATGGCTCAGTCAGTAAAGTGCTCGCTTTGCAAGCAAAAGGATCTGAGTTAGGATGCCCAGCACCACGTGAAAGCTAAGAGAGGGAAGAGGGAATGCACACCTGTAACCTCAGCACTGGGGTAGAGAGGCAGATAAGTGGTTCCCGGGGCTTGCTGGCCGGTTAGTCTAACACCACAGGAACTACGTGTTTAATGAGAGACCCTGTTGCAAAAATATGCTGGAGAACAATGCAGGAAGATACCTTAGCAGCTAAACGCATTCCTCCCTATGCGTAACTGTGCATGCTTAGTTGAAGGGGCTTTTCCTTGCAATGTTCCCTCTTTTAAAAATATGTCACATGCATTTCCTTTGATAGAAATTTTAGAACTGGAAATTAAACCCATGTATAAACATATGGTTATGTCTAGTTACACAATTAATGTTAATATATGGCATGTAATCACCATCTAATTTGAATTATATAGCATGCGGGGACATAATTACAACATGTAATGATGGAAAGGTTTTATTGAAACTGAATGAAATGACTGCAGTTTGGATTGGATGATTCTTAAATTACAATTTCCCCGTTTCTTTAAGAGTCCCTCTGGGATAGGGCCAGGGTGAGCTAACCCTATTGTGAGAAAAATAAAATTTAAAACACCCACATAAAAAATAAGGTGAGGTGAAATGTGATGTTTCTTATTTTCATCAGACAAAGGAAGAAAAGAAAAGCTACCCCCCAAATGCTATTTTTAGGCTACTCGTTAAATAAATTCTGCTTTCAGGCTGAGACACGATGTGTATTACCTCAGGCTACTATTTAAGTTCACCTGTTTGGTCCGCAGGGGGCATCCATTAATCACGGCATGGGGCACAGAGCAAAACCATGGTGGCCCTGCTTAGCCTCACCCCATGCCAGAGTCACCCCTTCATGCTGGTCCCCTGTGGCTATTTATCTGCACCAGACATCCTGTTACAAGTGACTTGTCCTTTGTGGAGAATTCTGCCACTGGAAAAGGCAAAAAGACAATAACCTTGACTCACAGCCATAACTGAGAGGAGGGAGTCAAGCCCCTGCTCTGGAGGACTCGATGAAGGTTCCCGGGGCTCTGACTAACAATGGGAGACACGGAAGTGGAAGAAGTATCCAGTATCAAGGATTGAGTCAGGGAGCAATAAAACTAATGAGCCAAAGGAAACCTTAAGGGAGAAATAAAAGTGCCCCTCAGCCAACCTGTGCGGAGCACAGACATCTGCCAAGGAAACTATTTGGAGCTATTCATGGATCGCTGTTAACCACTGCAGAGATTTAGATGAGGGAGACACTGTGTGACAGGTCCAGCTTACTGAGGCATAGTCCTCAAAGACGGAGCTTGCAGAAGATTTTTGATTTCCTTTGATTCTTTACAACCTCAAATATAATCAAGAGATTTTGCAATAGGTAGGTTCTGTTGGTTTGCAAATTAATTTTGATTTTGCTTGTTTTTTTTAAGATATTTATTTTCTTTTTAGTTATGTGTCTGTGTGGGAGGTGTGTGCGCAAGTGTGAGTACAGGTTCTTACTGAGTCCAGAAGGGCGCACTGGACCACCCTGGAGCTAGAGCTATGGTGGAGATGCCTGACATACTGAGAACTACAAGAACAGTGTGCTGTTAATGGCTGAGCCAGCTCTCCAGCTACTCAGTGGTTTTTGCTTGCATTATTTTGCTCATTTGTTTACTTTTGTTTTTTTCCTTGCTTTAGCTGAGCTTCCAGAACTCCTTTGGGAAGCCTGTAGCTCTTGGGGAACCCTGATTATAGGCCCGTACTTTCCATAGTAAGTAACAAGTAGGAATCTGTGGTCCCAGGGCCATCAGAGTCTGGGTTTGGTCCCCAGACTTCTATTACTGTGGCCCAGTCATTGTATCAACCTATACTTTTATGTCGTATGTTAGATGGAGATATAAACTAAGCAAGGTGTAATGCAAAAACTGATCTTCTTAGAATCTTCTTTGTCCATCTTCTGTTGCTACTACTGAATACCAAACACTTGCTAAATTATTTTTTAAAAATGGTACCTAATGCTTCTAGAGGATGGAGAGTCTAAGGTTAACAAGCAGTGGCAAATCAAGGCCTTTAGCTCATATTATTTTTTTCTTCCTGGACTCTGCAGAATTCTGAAAAGGTAACAGGGCATCACATAAAGAAAGAGCATAGATGAGCCCAAGAGGACTTGTGTTTGTAACAAGACTCTTTCCTTGGTAGCTCATTAGCCCATTGGTCATGCCAGTTCTGTCTCTCAAAGCCTTCACCTTCAAGTATCATTCATATATGACATTGGGGATCAAGTTTCCCCACCCATGAATTCCTGGGGACCCAGTCAAACTTTAGAGGACTGTGATTTAAAGTCCAACATCATAGTTTGTGTTGGAAGGGTCTACTGGCTACGTGAGGGCCTCCACCTGAGCCTTGAAGTTCCTGTTCAGACTTAGTATTCTCACAGCTGCCTTCTCAGCCTGACAGGTCAGGTCAAACCAGAAATAGGCACCAGGAGGACATCATAGTGATGCTGGCTGTGGTTGGTGGTGCCCTCTTGTGTCCCTGGCACTTGCTAGACTGAGATAGGACAGAGGAAGACAGCCAGGCAGAGAGAGAAAGAGAGAGACAGAGACAGAAAGAGATAGATAGATAGAT
>JAQHUG010000073.1:5889186-5911546 GCA_028555095.1 Dicrostonyx torquatus
GAGAGAGAGAGAGAGAGAGAGAGAGAGAGAGAGAGAGAGAGAGAGAGAGAGAGAGAGAGAGAGAGAAGAATAGCTTTGTCCTTTGGATGGCTGCCCCAGAGTATGGCCTCTGCCTGCATATTGCATATCCTGATTTCATGTCCTATAAGCTAGAAGAGCCATCCTGAGGTAAGACCAAAATGGATGGTGGGGTGTTGCATCCATGGTCCTTGTCTCACAAAGACCGAGGAAGCAGGGGCTCAGGGCATTCCTGGTAGGCTTCTACTCACTTCCTGTTTGACATGCTAAACAGATGTTTCTGTGTAGAGGTGAGATGAATTGAACTTGAGAGCAGAGGAGTGAGTGAGAAATTATTTATAGGTTTACCTCTTGTGGATCCAGGTCTAGTACAGTACCTTGAGGACCCCCGGCCCTAGCATAATATCCTAGTGTCCTGTGTCCCAATGAGTATCTTAGGTCAACTCCCATCTAAAAACCCAAGTGAATGCATTGCCCCGAGGCTGTTCAGAGACTCAGTGAATCTCTTCCAAGCTCTATGAGTGTCAGTCTGCCTTACAAACACTTCCTCCTCCCTAGATCACAACAGCTTTTTGGAAGACTCCCAGGTCTCGGTCCAAAGGCATCTGCCGGCCCATGTGCTCAGAAATTCCTGTTACTGTTCCAGCCCTCAGATATGTAGGGAATTTGAACACTTCATGCTTCCCTGCCACAGTGGCCTGTTTACTTCTGCACCACAATAAACATGGTGTCATCTGGCAGGCATATAAAAGACTGGAGTGTGCACAAGGCTCTATACTCTGGAAGTAGCAACACTCATGTCTACGTACTTTTTGTCCATCACTCAATGCTGAGATTTCCTGTCTTTGGCATTCACTTACATTCAAGATCTTGGGTTGGAGATCAGTGTAAGATTCATGTTCTCTGCTTTAAGCCTAAAGGATCTGTATTATATTATTTGAACACTTAGTTTTTGGAGCAAGCTCTATGCATGGTCCCTCACATAAGGAGCTCCGAGCTGAGCTATCCTGTGGCTTGCCCACATACGGTGAAGAAAGCTTTAATGTTCTAAGAGGAATAGAGCTATGGGAAGATTCTGACTCTCGAGGAGCAAGGATCAACATAAATCATAAAATTATGTCACACACACTGATGTGACGTTAGACGTGATCTCTTTGCCAGGTACCAAGATATTGCACATCCACTTGAGGTTGGAGGATAATTCACAAAGGATCCAAATGTGTAGACTATGTCTAGTTATGAGACTTCCAGGGCCTTTGGGATTCCCTAACCCCGATGGGAACCATAAAATACTCAAGAAGCCAAGAAGAATATTTAAGAGGAGATGTTCTGAAGAAAAGTGTAGAACCTTCTCAGAACCTCTTCCCAGAGTTGTGTCCACCTTGGCGAGAGAGTGTGGTTATGATGGTCCTGTAGTCTAAACAAGATTCACCAAGTTGTTTGAAGGCGTTACGGATTCTGATTTGAAATGGCCAGAGGACATGAGAAAGAGAGAGAGAGGCTGCAGAGTTTTACATTAAGTCTTTTTGAAAGCCTAGTTTCTGCAGAGGAACCTTCTTGGCTGAAGGAACTGCATGGCTGCCTGCAGGCTAAGGATGGACACAATAGCCTCAGGAGCTTCCGGAGCCGCTTGAGAGCTCCCACAAGTGTCGAATGTGCCCTGCTGCTGCTTGTGGGATGTGTACCTTGCAAATGGCAACATCTATGGTAAACTGCCTGCTCCTCACGTAATACAAGCAAGCCATGCAAGGAGAGGCACAAGCTGGAATTCTGCCTCTGCTTCAGAATTCAGAAGGATGTCTTCCCTTCCTAAACCTCAGCTCATCCACCTGTCAAAGGTGGGGCGCCAATCCCTGTTTTGTAAGGTTATCGTGAAGACTAACAGAATCAAATTAGCAATATGCAATCAATATATCAAACGCGGGGCATGTAGCTAATTCTTTTCTCACTTGCGTGTGAGTGAAGATGACTTTGTAGTAAAGAAGCCAAGCCGCAGGAAAGTCTGAGACCAAGGATCTGTGGGGTGTGCAGCTCAGCATCAGAGACTTCTTAGAACGAGTGTGACTAAGAGATTAGTATTTGGAATTGTTTGATTGTGTTGAACAATTAAATTAAACATACCAATATGTTATTCTGTATCAGTACCTATCAACATGTATTCAATACGAGAGTATGAATGAGCACAGGCATAAATGGAAACCTCAGCCTCATGGGAAAAGAAATGTGTCCCCATAAGCTGTCTCATTAGGAAGATGGCTGTCTGAGAATTTCCATCCGGAAGCTGATAATGGGACCTCAAGTTTATTAAATGCTTACTGCATGCCCGCCATTGCTGCAGCCGTTTTCTTCATAGGCGTCGCCAGTTCCTCACAGGCGCTGGTATTTACTCATCTTCCAGCAGTGGCTCGGTGACAGCAGCAGGTTTTGCACTGAGATAAGCCCATGTGCTAATCTCCTGCAGCACAGATCTGCCCTGGAGACCTGGCAGGTTCTGTTACGATGAGCCAAATGAATGAGGCCTCGAGGAATTGCTTAGCGGTGACAGCTGTGTCTCAGGAAAGACTGCTGTATAGGAGCAGGGTCTTCCCAGGCTGCCGCTTACTGATTGACTTCCCATCCTGAAAGCTGGCTTCTATAGCTCCTACGTGGATCACATTTGGAAGTAGGCCCTGCTTCTTCTGATGCAGGCAGCTACATCAGAAAATCAGAAAATTAGCAAGGGAAAAGCTCGGGTACAAACCAACCCTCCCAAGATGCCTGCAAAGACTCCCTGCCCACCCTGGAACCTATGCTGATGTATGTCCTACACACTCATAAACATATGAGCTTTCAGATAGTTTTTAACTCAAGCATGCATGCGTGGTTAATGTGGTTAATTTAGAGTCGAAAGTTACAACTTGTACTGTTAAAGTAAACAATTCACACGATGTTTGTTCCTGGAAGAAAAACTTATCTCTTTCCTTAATATTGTAAAATTTAAAGCCTAATTATTTCATGAATGCTTGTGTGTGTGTGTGTGTGTGTGTGTGTGTGTGTGTGTGTGTGTGTGTGTTTTATGGGCCATTTTGTATCAAATAAAAATATTTTTAAATTAGCTAGAAAAAAATCTCATATGTCATAATAATATCAAAAATGATGTCTGTGGGTTGGGAAGAAAGATGTCTCAACAGAGAAATTATTTACTGCACAGACATGAGGATCTGATTTCAAATCCCCAGAACCAACTTAAAATCAGATGAGGTAGCAGGCATTTAGCACCCCAGGGCCCCTGTGACAAGATGGGAGGTGGAGACAGGAGAATTCTTCTAAGCTAGTGGGTCTGCTAGTCTGGCATTTGCTGCAGGGAAGAGTAGAGACCTTGCCTCAAACAAGGTAGAATGTGAAGATAACACACTCCAAGTAGTTCTCCTCTGATCTCTGTATTAGAGAGAGAGAGAGAGAGAGAGAGAGAGAGAGAGAGAGAGACAGACAGACAGACAGACACAGACACAAAGAGAATGAATCTGTGAGCTATTTTCTTCATTTACTAAAGGCAAAAATGCTCTCGGGTAATTTGAGAACATTAACTCCAGTATGGAAACACCTTCAGTGATTGACTGAGGTCCTCTGTTTAACACTGATGTTTGATCTTTTGTTCTTGTTATGAACAGTGTAATGCTAATATCATCAAATAGTCCAATCATTCATTAATATGCTTTCCGGTTTTATTTATAAAACAATAAAGGCTTGAACAAATAAAAGCGCTTCAGGGAGTACAGTTTCCTATGCTATTTGCAAAGTATTTTAGTGTGCAATACTGATTACATTCTGCATGCAAAATTAATGATGCCTGCGTTTCATGCACTAGGTCATTTATTAAGCATATTCCTATTGAGCTATGAATGCATATCAGAAATGGTGATAGTGGCAAGGTGATGAAAGGATGGGCAAAATGAGCATGATTCCTGTTTTAAAGGACCTCATGGCCTTGAGCAAGGGTTGACAGCACTTGTTTGAAGAGTGCCAGGTGTTTTGAATGTGTGGTCTATACAGCCACTGTCGTAATGACTCCATTCTGCTGTGCCACAGTGAATTAACTCCAGACAGAATGAGAGGGACAAGCAAGGCTATGTTCTAACCAAAGGGTCCTTCGCAAAAACTGATAGTGAACTGGATGGGACTCTAGAATTATTGTTTTCTAGGGGGAAGCTGAATGCTCATCAAATACCCAGACAAGTGACCCACAGTTGTAAAGTTACAATAGTGTTAGAGCCACAGATAAGAACTGTATTTCACCAAAATCGCAGAGTCCCAACACAGATATAAAAGTCAGGGAAGTGTTTCCTGGGAGAAGGACAACTGCGCTGGACTTTGAATTGATGACGTTAATATTCGCTTAGAAAAGATGTGAGAGGAGAGAACTTCATGAGATGGAACAACACAACGTTTTAGGATGTGAAAGTATTTGAACTTTAGAACTGAGGGAAGGTACAGTGTCCCAGATGAAATAGAACAAAATGGGGAGTTGACTAGAAGTTTTCAGATGATTGACACATAGAACAATGCCAAGGCCAGCAGCGTTCTGGTAGGTCCACCCGAATGGTTCACTTTAAGCTTGCATTTGTAAACTGTGCTGAAAGCCCAAAATTCTAGTTATTGTCCCCAAACCAAGGTTGGTCTCTTTGTTTCAGTCCAATGTCCCCAAAAGTTTTTACAACTGACCATAGTCCTGTGAGGACAGTGTGGGTAGGAACATGGCCAAAGGCCGTGATGTATAAAACAGATCCTGTGCGGGGGCAAAGGGAGGACAGTTTTGAAGCCTTGTCTGCAATGGGACTTCCATAAATGTAAGAAAATTTAGCTGTTACCTTGATCTGTCCCTTTCCCTTTGAGTTTTGGTGATCCCCAGGGTTCTTCAAGGGCTCTAAGGAGGGCATTGAATAAAGGGGAGGCTCACAGGCAGCTGTCAGAGTCTTTAGACCTACCTGCTCCGTTGCCATCTCTGAGAAAGTCATGGAATCCTGGGTCAGATTCTTCCTCATGGAAGGCAGCAGAGGGAAAACAAAGTTGAAATATATTGCCCCATTGCTCTAATCAAACATCCCACAAAACAACCTGAGACAGAGAGTTTATTTTGGCACATGACTTAATACATCATGTGGGGAAGGCGTGGTGGCAGGAGCATGAGGCAGCTGGTCACATTGCTTCCACAGTCAGGAAGCAGGGAATGACAGCCTGTAGTCAGTTTGCTTTCTAAGTTTTGTCTGGAGCTTCAGCCTAAGGAATGGCATGGCTCACAAACTTTCCCGCTTCAGTTAACCCAATCTAGAACCTTCCTCACAGGCACGCCCGAAGTTTGTCTTCTAAGTGACTATAGATCCTGCCAAACTGACAAGCTATATTAACCACCACACCCGCTAACACTCTCTTTTGTGGGTGATGGAGCAGGCCCCTGAGGCTGTCACCTGCCTGATGAGAACAGCTACGCAGCAGGCCTGCTCTTTCCACCTCCGTGTGGTTTCTATGAATCAGCTTAACTATCACTCTGCAAAGCAGTGATTTCCTTCCCTGAAAGGGGACATAGAGCGGGAAGAGCAGGGTGGACTCAACAGAAGTGGAATGTTCCCAGACTGCTGGTGCAGAACCAAGAGTAAACGGAAAAGGAAAGCTCAAGAAACGCACCACAGGGCTTCAATGCCTCATCAAAAATGTATTAAAAAAAAAAAAAACAGAACCAGGATGCATGAAGGCCAAGAATCCTGCCTAGCATGTCACAGAGGAGCTATAGTTCACAGTGAGGAGAAACAGGAAGGAGAGAAAATGAGGAGAACCAGCCCCAAGACAGAGAGCAGAGATATAGGAAGGTTTCTCTCCAACATCCTGATCTGTGGGGACAACCCCGATCTGCTTGCTGGGCCTCAGCTGTCTGGTCCGTCCCACACCGTGTACCCTGAGCCTGTCCTCTGAAATGGGTACTCATCTGAATCACTTTCCTTTGTTCCAGTCTGTGGTTCTGTCCAAAGGTACCAGCAGAGGAAATCAAGTCACACTGCAGGCTGTGAGCTTCATCATGCTCTCAGGAAATGGGGACCGAGGAACCTTTGGCGCCAAATTCAGTGGTTGTTTCCAATATCTCATTACAAGGGTTGCGCCAGAAGCTGATTTTCAAGTTCAAAACTTTCCATGCCCTCTTAAAGTTGAATAGCTCCTTCTGAACCAAGGAGACTCAGTATGGTTCCAGTGATTGTGTCCTGACCGCCTCCCCATCCCCGTCTTTTTGTGTGCCTCTGTTACAGGTGGCATTCTCACAAGTCTCTCGCGCTGCCGCTGGACTTGGCACACTGCTTCCTCCTTCGTGGCTTTGGTACACACTTGGGTGCATAAGGCCGCCCCGCTGCTTTTTCTAGTGCCAACGTCAAGTAGGGTATGGGCAATACAGAGACAGATTCTCATTCTCAGGGTTGGGCTTTAGCCTGCTAAGCCAGCTTTATACAAAATTGGAGCTATAAAAAAAAAATCTAGCTGCACTTCCCCCTAGTCCTTGCTGCTGGCTAATAAGCAGCAAATGGCTCTAGCTGCTCGATTGCTCAAAGAAGATTTACAAAGCCCTCTTAGTTGGGAGCTACTCAGACTAGCATTGCCAAAGCGCAAGTAGCTCACTGATTTTAGCCGCTTAGCAATTTCAAGATTGATACTGATTATTTCCTAGTGCTTTGACTGAGTGACACAGAAGATGCACAAAGGATCCCCGTCATCAGTAAAATCCTCATTGGTCAAAGCTCATAAAGCCTGTCAGTGTCCCTGCTTCAGGCTGGAATCTGCGCTAGCTTTTCTATTGGCAGTGAAATAGTTGAGTCCCTGCTGCCGGTCCCCAAACATATTGTGTCCTTCCCACTCGGTTGGAGGATTGGATTGAATTTTCACTATAAAGAGCATGTGCTGTTTGGATTCCCATAAGACAATATTAAAAAATATCTGTCAAATTTCATGTGGATTGATTATACATTAATCCATTACTCTTGCGCTCCCCTCTAAAGGGGCAAGAAATCAAAAATAAACCTATTTGAACTTTAAAGTCATCATCTATGTGGGCGCCTTTCATAAATTTATGAGGCCAATTTCAAGTACTAAAGCTTTAGACTGAGGAGAAGAAAGATCTAGCCTGCAGAAAATGAAATAAAAGACGAAAGAGAACCGCAGTCTATAAGATTCTTAGGCTGTAGTTAATGTGGAAAATGAAGTAAAGTTAATGAGGACAAAAGGCACGATTTTAAGACTGAAAGGAGCCCCTTTTAGTGGCCACAGAAATGCGCATTGCAGGAGCTAGCAACACAGGCTCGCAACTGATGACTTGCTTTTCTGATGCATTAGGTTGGTTTCTATTGCTGAAACACAAACCAAGACCAACTTGGAGAGGAAAGGGTTTGCTTCATCCTGCTGCTCACTCCAAGGTCACACTCCATCACTGAGGGAAGTCAGGGCAGAAACTCAGGGTGGGAACTTAAAAGTAGAAACTGAAGCAGACGCCATGGCGAAATGCTGCTCACTGGTTTACACCCTTTTAGTTGTTCTCTTGTACAGCCCAGCCACACACACACACACACACACACACACACACACACACACACTGTGGGCTGGACCCTCCTACATCAATCATTAATCAAGAAAGTGTCCACATACATGTCTGTAACCCAGCCTGATGGAGGCAGTTTCTCAACTAAAGCTTCCTCTTTCGAGGTTGTTGTAGCTTATGTCAGCTTGACAGAAAATAACCAGTCCCCCTTGTAGACTTGAAGATCTAAGTGTGATGATCCCCATTCCTCATGCAAAAACACAAGATGAGGTGGCTCGAACTTTTAATCCCAGAACTGGAGAGCCAGAAAAAGCAGAAAGAAAGATCCTTGGGCTCACTGGCCAGTCGGTTTAACCTAATTGGTAAGCTCCAGGCCAGTGGGGACTCTGCCTCAAAAACAGTGGGAGGCATGGCTCCAGATGGCACCCGAAGTTTTTTCTGGTCTCTGTAAGTGCATGCATACATATATAACACACACACCACACAGTTCAAATCCCAGGGTGAATTTACTTGTTAATTGTGCAATATTCAATCACTTTCAATCAACTCTAATATTTGAGGCTGCAAAGTCTACCAGAGCAGAGAGTTTTCAGACAGCTACTCAAATATACTTTATAAGGCAGGGAGGGAAATCACAGAGTTTATTAGTACTTAGGACTGTGATACCTGAGAGAAGTGACTCAAAGAAGAAGGGTTGATTTGGCTCAAGGTTTCAGATGGCTCAATCCATTGTGGCAAGGAAGATGGGAGATGTGATGGAGGCTGTGCAAGTCATCACATACAAAGAAAACTAGAGAATGAAGAAAGGAGTGGACATAACCTTCAAAGACCACCCTTGCTTACCTATTGCTGATAGCTAGTGCCCACATCTCAAAAGAGTAACATCAGCTGGGGAAAGGGCATAAAAATGTGAGTGTGGTGGCTAGGGGATCTGACTTAAAGTGCAAAGAGGGAGATGGTAGTTTACTGAACCCATTTTGAGCACTAGAGAGACTGAGGCAGGAGACTGGGCAGCTCAAAGTACTTCTTAACTATATAGCAAGTTTAAGCCCAACTTGGCATGAGATTCTATGTCATAAACAAGACAGCAACAAAACATCATAATGTAGATACTGTGAACATTTCTAAATCTTGTGGCATATTATTCACTTCACAACGCCAAAAACCTAACAATCAATAATATGTTACAGTCAATTCTCATTACATCAGGACATCTGACTTCTAATTTATAAGAAGGTAGTTGATAATCACATTCATTGTGTTAAAAAATAAAGGATGTGAGCTTACTATCAGTTAAATGCATAAAGAGATAAATTCAATGCTTAACATTTATCAGTTTTGTTTTACTATAATTTTCAATAGTCTTGTAAGATTGTAATTATTGTAGCAATTTTAGGTGGATGTGAGGATGTCGTCTCTTGCTTCCTTCACGTTGGGAGAGTCCAGTTGTCACTTTAAAGATAGCTCAACAGAATTAGCTGTACCACAGAAATCACCAAGTGCTGCAGACCGTTGCTTTGTTTGTGACTTTTCTGTATGTACAGAAGATATTCACGGAGAAAATGCCAAAGACACTTATTAAATTTGGAGTAATGTGCTTAGAGTCTTTGGGCTGCCAATGACACAAAACTTAACAAAACCATCATTTCCCTACTCAGAAATTATTTTTACAAGATTCTGTGAAATGTCACTTAAGTTGCTGATGAGTGGGTGACATCCTCACATCTGTCTCTGTCATTCTACTTGTTAACATCAACTGAGTGGCTACCAACACTCACTTCACAGCTAGAGCTGTTAATGATAACCATAAGTTGCCCGTAGGCAACTTATTAATGAAAAATTAATGAAATCAGTTCTAGGAAACTTATGATAAAGAATTGTGTGTTACTAGTTATAAAACTCAGGCTATACATGTTGAAATTCAACTTTAAATTGTTAGTGTATATTCATCGTACAAACTAACGTGTTTAATTATGAGATTTTCAACATCTTTAGCATGCACTTTAGCCATATTCTCCCTTCCATTTTTTTCTCCCCCTTTTATCCTCTGTGTCCTTACTCTTCCCAAACAGCCACTTTTTATACTTTCATGTATTATTACTTTATTTTAGGATCCAGGCAGGGTCCACACATAAAAGAAAACACATAATATTTGTTTTTATGACTCTGGATTGTTCATTTAATATCACAATCTCCAGCTCCACCCTTTTTCCTACAAATGACATAATATTGTTCCTCTTTGTGGCTCACTGAAAAGTCCACAATAACTAATTGTATCACGTGTTCTTCATCTAGTCCTTTGTTGATGGGCAACCCAAGATAATCCCATGATTTGGCTATTGAGAATAGCAACATAAACATAGTTTTATACATTTTGTATCAATAAAATTTATGAGCGTGTGTAAGATTTTAAATAAGATTTTCATAGTACTTTATTTCCCTATATATGAGTATGGAGAAGGACAGTATGTACACATGTGTGTACGCCATGGACCAGAAGAAGGTGCTGGTTTACCAGAAAGTGGAATTGTAGGTTGTGTACTGCCTGATGTGGAAGTGGAAACTGACTAGGGTCCTCTCCAAGAGCAATAGCATTCTTAACCATCAATCTCTGTCTTCAGTCCCCATAAATATATATTTTTAAAGGTCGTTGTGGTGGTTTGAATGAAATGGCCCACATAGACTCATAAGAGTGGCACTATTGGAGGTGTGGTCTTGTTGGAGTAGGTGTGGCCTTGTCGGAGGAAGTGTCACTGGGGAGTGGGCTTTGAGGTTTCAGAAGCTCAAGCCAGGACTAGTGGCTCACTGTCTCTTCCTGCTGCCTCATTTCTGTACAACAGCAATGAAATAAAGCCCTCCCCTTTTCACAGAACCTTAAACTCTATCGTGCACTTTATTGCTGCTGTGTCTTCTGATCCCCACAACAGCGGTGAGATGCAGAAGACAGATCTCATCTAACTGAAGAGGAAATTGAGGCTGAGGATGGTTAAGGCAATCCTGTACAGTTTTTACACCATTACAGTACAACTCACATCTTATTTTTCATGATCACTGTCTGCAGTGAAAATGCAAATAAAATTACCACAGCTCATTGAGCAAAGTGAGGTAATAAAGAAAGATTACAGTGTCCAAATAAATTGAGCAGCAAAATGCCCATCAGAAACCAAAGACCTGGAATAGGAAAGAAAAAAAGGCTCTGAAGATGAAAGCTTGCTCATTCTGAATGATTTTTCTCAAAGACATAAACATTTCAGCTAACTGTGGAAAATTCCCTGAAACACTGATATAAGTCCATGGTACTAATGAGCCAATTCTTCTTCTCACTGTAGAATTAAGAGTATGAAGAGTTAGTACTGGAGAGATGGCTCGGGGGGGAAAGAAGTGCCTGCTGTGCAAGCATGATGGCCTGGGTTCGAGTACCAGCTGTGGTAGTTCATGTCTATCCAAGAGCTCCTACGGGGAGATGGGTATGGAGACTGGAGCATCCTTCAAAGCTTTCTGGACAGCTAATGTAGCGTATGCTGTCATGAAACACAAAGATGCTGTCTCAAGGTAGAGGGTGAAGACTGACACTTGAGATCTTTTCCATGCATATCAGGCACTCGCGTGTGTGACAATCTCACACACTCACACAAATGCACATATGCACACAATAGAATTTACATGTAGATCCTGAGAAGAAAGATGCTGGCAATATACAAGTTGAGCATCCCTAACCTGGTCATGTGACACACTTCAGATTCTGCACTTTGAACAAGTATGATGCTCATGGAATGTTAGGATTTGGGGTTTTCTGATTGAGGATTCTCAAGCACTGGCTCATGCAAAAACAACTGCAAAAATACTGTAAAAATCATCTCTAACATGCGAAAGACCTCTGGCCCCAAATATTTTACATACAGAAATGCTCTGGTTGTAGTGTGTATCACTTTATAGTTATCTGTAGCTTGGAAAAGCTGACATTTTGCCAAATGTTTTAAGCCAATCTATCATTCACTAATTCCTCAGAATAATCTCCCTTCATAATTGTTCCAGTCTATTATAAGGAAACTCAGGCTGAGAGCATAGGAAACCTTGAAACTTATATTTCAATGTTGACTGAACTTTAGAAATTGTATCCTGAATCCACTGACAATCCAAGGTAAACGAAGCTGTCTGTGCCTGATCCATCTGTATAACTGCTGCCACTGTTTTTTAGAACCCAGTACTTTGGGATATATATATATATGTGTGTGTGTGTGTGTGTGTGTGTGTGTGTGTGTATACATATATATGGTAATTAAAGAGATGGCTTTTCTTAATCAGACTGTGAGAGAGCCAGGTATGAGAGACTTAGTACAAAATCTGCTGTAATCACATTTGATATCACTCCTTGATTGCATATGCTTTTAGTTCTCCTATACACAATTCCTCAAATAATATAGCATCTTCTTATTTTTATTTTTTTTAGATTGACTTACTTTATGTATATGACTATTTTGTCTGCATGTACTTATGTACACCAGACACATGCTTGGTGCCCAATGAGGCCAGAAGAGGGCATCATATTCCCTAAAACTAGAGTTACAAATAGTTGTGAACCTCCGTGTGAGTGCTGGGATCCATACCTAGGTCCTCTGCAAGAGTAAATGCTCTTAACCCCTGAGCCGCCTCATGTCCCCATGCCCATTGTGCTGCTTCTTTTGATTGAAATCTACTTGACAGAGTTAGGTAACTCTAGAGCTAGCACCAGCTCAGTCATGACACTTATATATCAACATAGAATCTGTGTGATGAAGTCAGGGTGGCCTACCATAGGTCCAGCTATTACCGTTAGGGAAAACGGTACCACCCCTGATTCTCCAATTCTTTATGAAAATGGGTTGTGTACTTCTGAGAGGCTTTCCTGGGGTACGGAAGATTAAATTCCTTAGTACTGAGATGCCTGAAGGCCTTGTCATCATTGTACACTTTGTCATTGAGCAGTTCACATAAAGTTCTGTGGGTATAAGTTAGCCCTTGAGAAAGTATAAAAACCTAGGGTTTGGTGGAAAAGCCATCCAGAAAGGGAAGAAGGGTGCAGACATTATGCTCTCCACATTGAGCACCTCACAGGCTTCGAAAAGGCATGCATGGAGTGTGTGGAATTGCTCCGAGCTAACCTATGCATTTCTTTATGTTTGTGCCCTTAGACACAAACATAAAGAAACTCAGTGCTCCACAGAGCTCATCATGGCTATGGCTTCTGAAAGCTATGGAAACGAGAACATTTACCACCATCATTTCTTCTTTCAAAAGAGAAATTTCCCTTCCTGCATCTCTTCCAGAGTGTTCTTGATTCTTCCCTTCCCACTGAAGAGATAGTTACTCCATCCTAGTGAGGAAAAACTGAGTGTACATAAATTAACAGGCAGAAATTCTGGCCACTGCTGTGTCTACAGTGGATTATCGAGTCATTATCTTGGTCTGGTTCTTTATCTATGAAAACTTCTCTTAACTTCAAATCCTACCTCATCTTTCACAGCAAACATTCCTTTGCTGAATCAAAAACAGTCTAGACCATGATTCTCAACCTTCCTAATGCTGCAATCTTTTAATACAGTTTCTCATGTGGTGACCTGCAACTGTAAAATTATTTTCATTGCTACTTCATAGATACAATTTTTCTACTATTATGAATCATAATATAAATATCTGAAGTGCAGGAGATAGTGTGCAACCCCTGTGAAAGGAGTCACAAGTCCCTATTGAGAACTGCTGGTCCAGACCACTCAGAGACACCCATTGTTCTTAGAACACTGGAGACTTGCATGAGCCCTTAGCTTCTCTCTTGCCCAGTCCATCACACCTATGACTCTCATTATTTTGAATTATGAGAACAGCTTTACTAGTTCCCATCTTTGCACATGCTATTTCTACCCTTTCCCCCCTCTCTCTTTGAACCCATTTGAGCATCAGGACCATCTGGGTTAGAGTCTGAGAGGCAGAGGCTGTTAAGCAGCAGCGTCATTCACTCAATCGCAGTTCTCACCCACACAGTTATAACAGTTGTTTTCACATCTGCTTCCTTCGCTACTTCAGTAGGTTCTGAAAAGAGAGAGACTCACTCTTTCCCTGCGCTTTTAACATCTTTTCCAGACTTCATACATAAGCTCGTATCAAATATTTATTAAATGAACACATCTTGTGTATTGCACGCAGTGCCCCTGGGTGCATAAATGAGCACGACCATAACCGTATCTTTATCTATCTTTACAGTCTGGAAACAAGTACTACAAGAGGTTTCGAATGGAAAAAAAAAATCTAAATTCGAGTCCCAGTTCTGCTGCTGCTGTTTCACCATGAGAATGTGGGCAGTCAATAAAGTTTCTGGAATCTTCGTCTGTATACAGATGAACCCTCCCACCTCACTATGTCTGAAAATGTTTTATGATGAGGACTTATAACCTAGTAAGTGTGTTGATAACTGTTCCATCTACTCTTCTAAGTGAAGGCCGTACCTAGCAAGGCGATGGGAATGGTGACCACATAGACACTTTGATAGGCAGAGCAAGAAATGATGACCTGTGGGTGCTCCGGGGCAAGGCCCGCTCCCACACTGCACCAACACAAGGTGTCTGTATATTTGGAGGTCACTGTGCAGGGGATAAAATAAAACTATGTTACAATGGGGAATTATCTGACTCTGCTGCATGCAGAACTTGGCATCTGTGATCCTTGGTTTCTGTCATCTCAGGCCTGCTTATCTAGCTATTTGAAAGCTGTTAAGGGTACATTTGGCTTTGGTACCCAGATAAACCTAGGCATCTAACTACTCTGCTCTAGGACGCGAAGTGGTTTCATCAGAAATGAACTGCAGTTATGATGGCATAATGTTTATTAAAGTCAGTACCGGATGGTGGAACAATTGAGATGCTCTAGCAGATAGGAGTACCACTAAATTATTGATTTAAACCTAGTTGTTAAAATGGTGTGTGATGAAACTGTTGGCGTTAACTGTAATGTTTAAACTGCAATGCTCAAGGATGTGAAAGATGGCTCAGTGGTTCAGAACAGTTTCTGAGATTCAGGGTGTGTATCTGAGCATCCACATCAAGGTAGCCCACAGATGCGTGTAAGACCAACTCCAAGGGATATGACCCCCATCTCTGGCCTCTAGGGGTGCCACTCCCCCACAAATACACACAAACACTCACGCACATAAATACAATAAAAATAAGTCTTTGTTGAAATTTGCGATGTTTATAGCGATTTCATTAAAAAAACACATTTTAGGTTCCTACACCCAGAAGGGTCTTAGGTAGGCCTAATAATCTATATTTTAGCAAGATTCGAGGTGGTTCTTATATAGATGGAGTTCAATCTGTGCTTTGAGAGGTCCCAGTCTGGATGTTCTATGGAACATTTAACCTGCATGGCCACTTAGGTATAGTGCTGTCAAAACAAACAAACAAGCAAAAACCAGCACGAGGTATTTAGCAATATCAATTTATTCCCTGAAATTTTTACACCTGGGTCACACTAGCTGTATTTAAGGCAGTTTATTTAGCATCTGTGAAGAAGAAAGAACTACATGTGACCGAGACAAGTTAAATACTCAGCGCTGAGCCATGCACTCTAATTCCTTGTTCTTAACTAAGTCTCACACCAACCCTGTAGCTCTCTACTTGCGGAAATGGAGGTAGGAGAGCTTTAGAGATTGCCCCAAATCACAGAGCTCACACAGGACAAAACTGAGTTTAGATTCTGCCCCAAAAGAATGGCCTGAAATGTGCTTGTGTTCGCCTGACATACTGTTTTCCCAGTCAAACTCCTCAGTTCTATTTCCATGCTTAGGGATTTCTGACAGGTGACTCTAAGTCTTTTAAGATAGAGTCTGGCTACACAAGGCTCTGTATTCCTTTCCCTGAGGTATCTTTATCATCAGGGAGATAACCTCCTGCTACCCACTCAGCCATCCTTGGCACCTCCTTTGCTATCTTCTGATGGATAACTGCCATCTGGAGGGTTTTCTTTTAAGATCTTGCTGAAATGCATCACCCAGATAATTTCATCTTCCATCCTATTGGCTAGAACTCAGCAACAAGGGAAGAAAAACAGAACTAAAAATTTAAGATAAACAGTTTATTCCCTCACTCTATCCTCTAAAACAAACTCTACTTGATTGTGGAAAGGGAAATAAATCATATTCAGTTAGAAAAAATAAAGTCTGAGAGTGAGAAGACCATCCATTTGAGTCCACTGGAAGCCACAGGCACATTTGTGCCCTCTTCCCATAGCAGGGCTAAAAACCCTGTCTTCTCTCTGTAGAGGAGAGAGGCTCAGTAACTGAGTCTATACCTCAGATTCATGCCTCTAACCTCCACCATGCCACCAAATAGGGGGAAAGATGATGAACGGAAAAGGAGGAGGTGAAGAAGGAGGAAGAACATGAGGGCACCTTGCAGATTAATGAAGCATGAGGGGTGTTCAAACTTATGCTTAATTATTGCCTGTTTTCTAAGTGGAGAGTGGGAGCAAGCATTCCCCATTTGTCCACGAGGTTATGTGCTGCAGTCACGGACTCGGGCTCTGTGGTGAGGCACATTCTGATTTTTGTTTCTCAACGTCGTGTCTTCTTTCATCCCATCAGGGTGGCTTCCTGAGGATCACTCATTTATGATGCTCAAGGGGACAGGACTGGTGCTGATGGCTATCGGCATTGAAATAGAGGCCAGAATGGGCCCCAGGATGGCTTTGATTGAGGACCACTGCACAATGCTCCCCACAGGCTGTCTGTATACACAGAACAAAACTCCAGGAGACATGGTCCTCCTCGGAGGATTGGAACAGCACCAGGCCAGCTGCCTCTCCCCATCTCTGACTCACATCCTTCCTCTCCCAGCTGGAATCAGAAGTTGCCAAGACAGCTGAAAAACTCTATTTAAGTAGAAGCTAATCAAGAAGTTGAACTTGGCCGTGGATCCCAATTTCTCTGTTTCTACACCTCCATGATTGCCCAACAATACCAGCGAATGGGTTCTCAGCACCAAAGCACCAAAGCTCACCCCCTGCCCCCACACTGGCAGTCCAACAGGTTCCGCTGAATAAGTCTGAGGCTAGAGTCAGGAGTTCATCACAGCCAGATGTGGCAAGGGTTCCAGATGGCAGGAACACCACAGCTGGGCTTGGACTGAGTGGAACCAAATGCATTTCATTTCCTATGTTGAGCAATAGGGAGCCAGTTTGTATAGGTTGTGTTGTCTGTGCTGACTGTAGAGGGACTGCAGGAGCACAATAAAAATGCAAAAAGACGTGAAGAGAAAACATCATCTTGCATCCTGTATCCCTAAGTGAAGGTGGAGGGAGTGGGAGGAAAGGAGGGAGTGAGAAATGGGATTGGTATGTAAAATGAGAAGATTTTTTTTAAAAAAATAAATTAATTAATTACAAAAGGAATGGCATTGTAATCCATGCTACTACATAGCTGAATTTTTGGGAATATGGTACCAAGTAAAATAAGCAAGATGCCAATGAAAATTTTTGAATTAACTGCATGTCTGGGAAATATCAAATTGCATAGAGACAGAGCATGTTGAAGCATGGTGGTTGTCATTTGGAATATGGTAGAGAGAAAGCACAGTGGAGCATAAAGAATTTGGATCAGAATGATAAAATATCCTGGAAATGGATGGTGATGACAGTTATACCATAATTCAAAAGTACTTGTGCCTATCAATGATATACTTAAAAATGCTTAAAATGATAAAAAAATTGTATGTGATGTTTACATATTTACCACAATTAAAGATAAATGGATGTTAATTATTTTAAAATATAGAAGACAATTATTTTTAAAACTAAAAATACATTAATCCAATGAAGAAATCCACTCTACTATATACACACATCATGTTAAGAGCTCATTTCATTATTTTGTGCATTTCTACTTTATTGTTGATTGCCAAAATTATGAATGTGCAATATTTCTTAACACCATGATTTAATTTCCCAAGTTTATTTCCCTGTATAATAATAATAACAATAATGGCGATAATGCTCGTCTCCATGGTGACCTATGTGCATCACATCCATACAATAACAACAGTCACAGCAAACTTTACATTCAGGGAAACTGAGGCAGGGAGCCATGAGCTGACTTGTTTCATCACTCAAGATATTTAACCAAGGGCTCAGACCACAGAACTCACACTCACCCAGCACTATATGTTAGCTGACTTTCTCATCTTCGTGAGAACATACCCAACAATGACATCTTAATGGAGGCAGAACTTGCTTTGCTCCTGGCTCGAGTGTTGCAATGAACATGGGGTCCCTTGTGCTGTCCTGCCTGGCTCCTGGCCGCATGGCTAGCTTGTACCCTAACTAGAAATCTCACCGATCATTATCCCTAAATGTCAGAACCAATTTTTAAGATAATTTTGGTGGCTGAAATTCTTTAAGAATCACAAACTAGTGTGCAACTGTCATACTTCCTGGTCCCTAAAGGATCAAGAGAGGCGCTTGATGGTCAAGGCACAGCAACATTCTCAGATGTAGGACCCTCTCCTTATCACAGTCTGATATCGATGGCTCCAGTCTCCCTCCAGCTCCGTCTCCATGGAGAGCCCAAGATAACACAGCCATCTCATTCACCTGGCCTCTTGCCGGTGCCCCTTTCATATCTGATATATCAGTTTAAGGAGCTGTGCCCTTGGCGTCAGGCACTTCCCACTTGGAAGTGTAATCTTTGGTCACTAAGAAATTTTATCCAGGAAGGGTTCATCTTGTGAGGAGAGAAAATAAAAGTCTTCTCATTAGAAAGAATAATATTGATCATGGCTGCCAACTTTCTTCTTTTGCAAACCCTTTAGCTCAACTGAGACATCAAGTCCCTTGGGTGCCAGGTTGCCACAGCTATAAATTTAATATCTTGGTTTCTGCCACAGTTTGCCTGTTACGCTGAGCAGAAAGTAAGTGGACAGATGACTCACTTGATTTATTGAGCTTGCTCACTGCAGCCTGGCAGTCATGGTCGATGTGAACTCCTCTTGTCTCATTCTAGAAAGACTGCTAGGGACTGCCTTGGTTCCCCAAGTCTAGCTGGAAGTCTCTGGAATGGAATCCCTACAATCTTGTCTAAACAGATAAGTCACACAGCATCCTAAAGAAATGAAACCAATGTATAAATACCTTTTTAAACCTACAGCAATTTTATTGATTTTTATGAATATGAAAAAATAAAACTTTATCACAAAACAAAATGTTTAAAATTATTACTAAGAAATATAAATAAAATCATCATGCTGAAATATCAATTGCTAACATTCTAACATATTTTATTCATGAATAATCATATATATACACACATTTTTACCTTAAATATTTCTAATAATATGTGTTTTCATTTTAATTATTTTCCAAATATTTGGTTTAGTCTATTGAATTCTTTGAAACTATGAAAGTAATATGCTTTTATTGTGATAATAAAGACAATGTGAAAACATACAATGAACTTTTTCCTAAATGTGGTCATTTCCTGCTTCCTGTTCTCAATAAATCCTCTTCACTTCCCTAGCTCCTTTAAAGTTCTCAGACAGTTCTCAGAGAACACAGAGTTATCTGAGAACAAAGTCTCTTGCTCCAGCTACTGGTGGAAGAGTTTGATTCTCACCTGTCCTTCAGAGAAACTGAATAGGCTGGGAAGACAGAGTTGGCTGGGTTGGGAAGAGCAACACCCATTGCTCCTCACAGTCCTTGACACTGTGTTAGAACCATGGAAATAACTAGCATCAGTTGTTCACCCAAACGGTCAAAAGAGCCATATAATATAAACACATACACACCCCTGTTTATTGTAGGACTGGCAACAATTTTTATAGCCTAATTTCTATTTCCTAGGAGCCTATCAATTACTCATGAGAAAACTATCAGAGATATATAAAAATGTATGTGTTAAAAAAATTCTTAATGGGATTACAAAGGACACGAAAGAAGAAAGGAAGGAGGAGAATAAGGGGAAGAGAAAATATCCAACAAGTAGTTTAGATACCTATAATATGGAAATTTAAAAGCACAACAGTATATATCCTTCTGAGACAATGATACCTTTATTTTATAGCAGAAGAATAATAGCAAATGCTAAATATCACTCAGTTTTGTTGCAAGCAAGAGAAAACAAACTCTGAGTATAATCAGAATTGAAGTGTGAATTAATAAGAAGATTGGCAGCTCAAAATGTATGAGAAAAGTGAGATGTGGCAAGAGAGCTGGGATGTGGAAACTATATTGGTTCCTACATCACCAAGACAGTCTGAGTATGGTGTTGCCAGAAGATGTGAATGAATGTCAATCATTTGCTTTGTCCTCGAAATGTGCAGCAAGAGTGAAATGTGCAGAAAGGAGCAACCATCTGTTGCAGCTCAGAGAAGTTGTCTTCCTATTTTTGAGACGGTGCATGGATGCTAATAATTAACTGTTGAATGGGGAGAGAACTTTCCTCTTCTGATTCCATAATCAGAATCTTCCATAAGATGGAAGAACATATCCTGGGCAAATAAAAGCCACAAATAACCATAATAACACAGGACGCTTATTATATAGTCAGATTTAGGACAAAAAATAACCTTTGTCTAGAAAGGTCCAAGTAGTCTTTCATAACCATAAATAAACTCCTCTACATTGGAAGTCACAGGAAACCTGCAAATGACTGGCCATAATGCTATTGACATGATGGTTATACAGTTGGGTTTAGTTTGTAAAACTTCCTTAACTTCTGCACATATTTTTCTGTGCACTTATTATCTTTGAAAATTGATTCTCTTTTTATAGCCAGGCACAATACATATCTCATAAATTTTAAAAGTCTTTCAAGAGTCTGAACCACCTGGACTAAATATTTCCTGCACTGATATTTTGAAACATTGAAATAATGCCAATCTCCACTGCCACAAATATAACCTAATATACAACAGTAGTAGAGACATAGGAGAGAGGGTGTATGCTAATTAAAATATTTGTTCAGTGTGAAAAAAGAGAATTTGAGTAGACTGTACTCCCTATTGTTTGTTGTGACTGGTGCCCTCCTGTTTGCTTTCTGCATTCCCTTGGCATTCGTCTATGATTGCAAGGGCTCAGAGTAGAGCAACACACACTCTAATTTCTAACAGAGCTTCAGTCTCCGTTATTCTGATTACTTAGAATGGAGGTTTTAGTAATGGTCCTATTATTCCTGGTATTCAAAAGATGTTCTACATGGTCAGAGCAGATAACAATGAATTCTTATTGACAGTGTGGATCACACTCAGGCATTTAGAATCTATCATACCTCAGCAATAAGACAAATGATAGGCTACACAAAGTGTGACATACCACCTACCCAGTGGTAACAAGGATTTGCTCATAAGCTCTTGGTTTGAATCTGAAGTGCACGCCCCATGAGGGCAAGTATTTGAGTGTTTCATCCACAGTTGATACTGTCATGTTGGGAGGTAATGGGAGCTGGTTAATAGAGCCTATTAACTAAGGAATTGCTGCCTATGGATCCTGATATCTGCTTCTCCAGCACCAAGTCTACTAATGTGCATGCTACCAGGCTACACACCATGACAATGATGTACTAAATCTCTGAGAATGTAAGAAGGCCCCAACTGTATGTTTTCTTTTATAAGAGTTGCCTTGGTCATGGTGTCTCTTCCCAATACAAGGACACAGTCTAAAATAGAACTTGGCAAAAGGAGCAGAGTATTACCATGACAAGCATGACCATGCTTCTTGTTGACAGAATGTAGACTTTGATACTTTAGATTAGGAAAGCAGTTAAACTCTTTAAGTGAGGCTTAATGGGCCGTAATAGGAGCATGGGAGACAGCGGTGCTGAGAGCAATGTAGATTATGACAGCCTGACTCGAGAGGTTTCAGAGGAGAAGAATATTAGTCTGTGGTGCAGAGATCATTCTTGTGATATTTTTGCAAAAATAAAATGTGGCTGCGTTTTTTTGCCCTTGTTGGAAAAGTCTGCCTGAGGTTAAATTAAAGAGTTTTGAATTGATGGTGTTGGCAGAAGATATTTCCAGACAGCTTAATATTGATTATGTTGCTAGTTTATGGACGGTAACTTTTATGCAGACTCAGAATGACCTAAGCCAGGACCAGTTGCTCTCTCTTCCTGCTGCCTGCAGATTCAAATGCAAAACTCTCAGTTACTTATCCAGCACCATTTCCACCTGTGTGTCACTGTACTGTTCGCCATGATGACAATGGACTAAATCTCTGAAACTGTGGGCAAGCCCCAACTAAACGTGTTCTTTCACAATAGTTGCCATGCTCGTGGTGTCTCTTCACAGCAATAGAACATGGACTAAAGCAGGAGCTGTGAACGATTAATTCTGGTCTCATTCTTTGCTTCCTAATCCATGAAGCTAGGAGAAGTCACATTGCACAAAGCTAGGCTACTCCACCACACCTAGCTCAATGTGAGGGACAGTATCCTCTAAATTCTTGAACCAAAATAAAGCTTTTCTCCCTTAAGTTGCTTCTGTCATGTGTTCTGTTCTGTGCCATGCAGTAATGTGATAAGTCACTAATACCAGAGTTTGCTATGGGCTTCATGGGGGGTCCAGGTCCAACCCCGAGCTTCTGATGATGGTTGCACTGAATCGGTTCAGTTAGCATCTTCATTTGCTACATATTCTTGACAATCTTACAGTTCACCCAGTCTTTTGTGTCCATTAAGAAATTTCTCCAGACAGCTCACTCACATGTCACACCCTGCCGAGGATGTTGTAAGTGGGGGGAGAGGTGCGGGTTGTGTTCCCGGTACCCAACTCCCAG